>JARHVA010000140.1:1617500-1932500 GCA_037957365.1 Torreya grandis
GAGTTGTTTCAAGGAATTAGATTGATATTTGGGGTTATATTAAGTCTTAATATTTCCATAAATATTAATTTAATATTTTTAAACCTCCTAAAACTTGAGAAACATACAAAATAGTGAGAAAACCCCTATTTATGCCCACATCCATATAAGTCTATACAGGTAAAAAATAAGTCAAGGAGCTTAAGAGAGTAATTTTTAACATTAATATTTTTAATTATAAAAATGTGCAGTTATACCATGTTTATAGCTTCATTTCTTCAAACTGGTCCTTGTAAAGGTTTTGGAGGGTTTCAAATCTATTTCCACTCTTAAGGTTGGTTCATAAATATCTAACATCTAACCTACCAAAAATTTAAATTTACACAAAATAATTTTTAAAGACTTCCCTCAACATCCCTAAAATTATTAGATTCCCATGAAAGGCCTCATGTAATATGTGGGTGCTTGAACCTAACCCTATCAAGCTCTTTTTCTCATTTTAATAGGCCTAAAGTTACCCTCAAGCCAAAATTGGATCTTTCAAGGTTAACTTTTCATTTAAATGGTTTTTACACATATTTATTATCCCCATAAACATGTCTCAACATGTCACAAATCTCTTCTCATGCTCTAAGTGTGAAAGACCCTTAATTTAGACATAGGCCTAATCCTTGCCTAATAATCTTGTTTCAAGCTTAAGCCTAAAATGACCTTTTTAATGTATTCCTTAAATATAATCAATTAAAAAAAATCTATTATACTTCCATAAAAATTACCAATTTTATTAGAAAACTCATTGAGATCTAGAGGTGGAAGTGACATCTCATTCAAATTCTAGGAGTAACTGTGCCTAGTAGACCTATCATAATTTTGAGGATTTAGGCCATTCTATTGATTTTATTTCCTCTGTGAGGTGTCTTATATGTTTTTTGAGGTTTTATTCAACCCCCAAATGTTTCTTCAAGTTTCAAATAGCTCTTGGTTCTTTTTATTACTCTCTTCCTCAAAACTTCTTGCCCATGTACAAGGGGAAGTACCCCCTATCTGAGACAAAATAGGGGGAACTTAACCTATTTTTATAGAAAAATAAATAATTATTAATATCCTTAAAATTATAAGGATGACCTGTACTAAATTTCAGCTTTTGGTCAGGTCTATAGGCCTTTCAACTCATCCAAAACCAAAACAGACCCTTAATAATGTAAACTATGCAGGGGTTTCCAAAGTGGATTGTGTTTGTGTCTTTTTATATCCATCTCTTTGTTTGTTTGAATCATGATTATTATATTAGGTTTTTATAATTTTTATTAAGGTGATCTAATCATATTCAACACTTTGACCCTTTAATGAACCTCCCACATTCCTCTCTTACTCAAAATTATGTTTCGACTCTTGACTGCATTTCAAGTCTTAAAGGTACACCTATAGGTCATTACATGTGATTTACTCTAAGGATAGTGAATTAAACATCCACTAAGTCTCCTTGAATCCTTTATTATTCATTTTCATCATATTCATTCAATGCAAATGTTCAAACCTCACTCTTTAGCCTGTTGTCTATCGTAGTCACAATCAACTGACTGTAGGTTCATATTGGGTCATAAGGGGGTTGTATATACTTATTTTTATTTAATAAAGTTTTATGAAGCCAATAATGGATATGGATAGGGTGTATATAGTTTAAATTCATAATTTTAACCCTCTAAGCATCTTACATGCACTTTGGACTCACTTAATTGAGTTTTTCGTAGAGGACTGAGAACTTTGCCTTCTTTGACACCTATAGATGCACATTGCCTATTTGACACTTTGTTCTTGGTGTATGGAGATTCTCCTTGAATATTTCATAACATATAACATGGGTCTTGACTCATTATTTCACCTTGAGTGACCTTGGGTCATCACTTAGGCACATTTCCCATATTACTACCTATCATGGTCATAACCTGGCTGTAGATATGCATTTATGAGGGGAGGAAACCACCTGTAGGTTACCCTAAGACATTATAAAGTATATATAAAATCCTTATTATGGTTTCCATAACAATTTTACATCCCTTTCATTAACTATCTTTGATATCTTAATGCTTCAATACTTAAACTCTTCCTTTGAAGGATATGAAAAATAGGCCTTGGTTGTACGTGAGTGTTTTAGTGGCTTATACGGACTGATAGGTCTATGTGGGAAGCAAAACACAAATACCCATTCCTTATGATTATCCTTAGACCTATTTTCATATCACTTAATAAATAATACCATTAAACTATGAGAGGACGTACTATTTGCTTCTTTAGTGTGTCAATGGTCATTCAACCATCAAAACTTATAGAAAATACTATCTAGTTTTAGTGGCTCTATGGGTAACTTTGGACCTTCAAACATCTACCTTCTACTTTCTCTCTACCCTTACATCTTGGTAAAGTGATTCTCTAATGTAGATACTATAGGTTAGACACATTTGGATGTATCAAGAGCTCATGTAGCCATGCCAAATGTTATTCTTAAAACACTTCAGGATCTCTATTTTGACTATTTAGGGATTTAATCCTTAAGACCAATCATATCATTTTTTAAGGTAATATTAAACCTTATTCAACAATTCAACTCTCTAGATAAGTTTACCATAATACTTCATCATGTTAATACCTTAAATAGGGTGTCAACCAATGTTTAAACCTTTCCATATAGGTTTTAACCTCTCTACTCAGGCCACCTGTAGGTGGTGATGGAGCCATACACAGGTAGTGGGCAGAATTAAAACAATATGCATGGGGAAAAGCTTCATGAACAAGACAAAACTCCATATAATGTAAACATGGATTTTTTAATATATTTTCAAGACTTTGGTTAAGTCATTATAACCTATTTTCAACGTAAAATCTCCCTTTAAGCACTTGTAAATGAGCTTTTACATGGTAGATTGACTAGCAAGTAGTATATGACTACAACTCTATATGGATTGATTTATTAAAAGAGGTTTAAATGTGAAGGGAGAATCATTAGGACCTTGAAAACATAGAAGATACACTGACACAACCATATGAATCCATGGAGAAGCATAAAGTTCTTGAAATTGGTGAAAACTACCCATTGCACTCAAAAGAGATAGTTTACAAATTTGAGGTTATTGGCTCATCCAAACACAAAAAAACATGAAAAAAATAATTTTGACCATTATATAGAGAACTAAACATACTATAGGAGAAACATCAGCAACTAGATTGTACAAAATCTCTCAAACAGAATCAAAACCCATAGGGTGCATGAAATAACTTACAAATTTGCATAGTCAACTTGTTAGCAATGGTTAATAAAGATCAGAGAACCATTTATATTTAAAAAATAATAAAAAATTAATTTTACTTAGTTTATAATATTCTCTCAAGAGCATTTTTCTTGAAACTTCTTGAGTTGTCCGTACCAAGCAAAAACTTGTAAGTCACTTTTGCTTGCCAATAAAGGTGAGAAGAGAGATAAATGGTTTTGAGAAATAAATTACACTTTAAATTAAATTAAATAATATATATTAGTGTGGGGAATATTAAGAGTCACATTTTAACCTTTTACAAGTGGCACTCTTCCCAAAGAGGTTGTACAAATGCCATTTTCTTCCTCTCTTCACTAGAAAACTAGCTTTTATTTTGCATAACCTACCATATTTCAGTTTTTTTAGTTATTTAAGACTAAATTGGACACATGGGGCATTAAATAATCTTTTTTAACCTTCACATTTCACAATAAACCCGTATAAAGCATTAAATGCACCATTTTGACCTCAAAATGACCCAAAAATGATAAATGAAGATAAAAACTAATTAACCAAAGCCAATATAACTTTAATTGACATAATTTGAACTATAATATACCCAATGACACTCATATTACACCCTATATAGACCTATAAATCTAGGTTTTTTACCTATAGGTGCCCCAATTTGACTAAAAAGTCGAATTTGGTAAATAAGTACCAATCATTTTTTTACTTTAAAATAATTCCATCTGAGTCACCATAAAATTTATCAAAATTACCTTTGTTTATATGACTTGTTGTAATAAACAAAAATTATGTAATAGTATCAAGATAACTCAATCAAAGTTGCTAATTATTCTTTTATATGTTTCCAAAGAGTGATGCACATTTAGATGCAACCCCACATAATCTAACTATGTACATAAGTGTGTGAATATTTTCCTATATGAATGTAGTGTGTCATCAAAGTGCCAGTTGGGAGGTAATCTAAATAAAATGGATCCTTTTTGTCATAACCAAAGCATGTTTTCTCACATATGAACAATATTTTTTTATGCCATACAAGTGTGTGTACTTGTATAAAACCTTTTGCATGTTTTTTTAATGTATAATGACACAATATTTCCTTTATTAAATTTGATAAATTTGTTGTTAATTTATTATTTTGATATCCCCCATATAAAAATAAATTCCACATTTTGTATTTATTCAAATTTTTGAATGAAATAATGTTCTAATCTTGAGTTGAAGTAAACCACAACCCAATATTGAAAATTTTCCATACAATATTCAACTAGTTAGGGCTAAATGCATGACTAAACTATTGATAACATTAAATATGAAAAATATGGATGTTTGATTAGTGATTTAAAATCATTAAGGCCTTAAAATCCAAACAATAATTCTTCTACTCCCACTACCAATAACTTCTTTCCAAATGGAATGATATTTGACATAGTCAACCAATACACAAATTATTTTTCAATAAGATGAGTTACTAAAATTTTACTAAAGATAATTTATTTCCACCATTGTGATATTATATGTTAAATACTAACTTATAATGAAACTTAAATATTAAGTTCTTTTTGAGAAACTCATAGTATCAAAAACCTTTAGGAAGAAATTCATGGTAGCTAATATGTTTGAGGAAAAAATCATTTTTTCAATAGTACTTGTTTATAAAAAAAATCATAATGCAAAATTATGAATGAAAACATCTTACCATAAATACTAACATTATATAGTAATGAAATTTGAAAAATTCTCTAATAAATTATTTTATATATTAAGCAGTGTAAACTCAATTTCATTTATTTCCTTGTTCACACTTGTCAGATAAAGTAGTTTCTTTCAAAATTTTCCTTACATCATTTGCATACCTAATCAAGGCTAGTTGTGTAAAAAATGTCATCATAAGACATTTTATAATTATAAATTCTTTTTCATAATAATATTTTTTTGAAACGAAAACTTTTCTTTGTGTACTCCTTTTTTTATGGATTGACTACAATAGTACTTGCAAAATTAAAATGAATTCTAGGTTCTTGCCAAATCTTGTCCAAATTGTTAATAACATGTTCCCCATTTTTTTGTAATTCTCAAAACCCCCTCACAAAAAAAAGGACATGCATCCACTTTAATTTCTATCAATAGTTTCATTACAATTTTTTCTACATTGAGATTTGTATCAGACATAAACCAAATTATTAATTCAAACTATGTGGATGTAATAGTTAAAAACTGGATCAAATATTATCTTGGTTGTATATGATTGTTGTTGATTTAGAATGTGTCTTTATTTTTCAAAGATTTTTTTGAATTAACAATATTTCTAAATCAAGAACAAGTAAATGTTTTTTTTGAGGCACTACAAAAGATAATAATATTGAGATTTAGTTTTAAAATAAATTTAATTTTTAATGTAATAGTAATATGTCAATTGATGTTTTACCTATATTCCTAATAATTTACATATATTTTGTCATACCTAATAAAATTTACATGAGTTTAAATTAAAATTATTCCATGTATGATAAACTAAATCAAACCAACATTAGAAAGTAATGAAATTTTCAATAATTATTGATAAGTAATAATTAATACTTGTTTGTGATATAAGTGTGATAATTAATGGAGTATGATTTGATGTAGTTGTGTTTACCACAACCAATTTCATGTTCTATTGAATTTAATATTATCCATTAGATGTGTAATCTATCTATTTAGTTGTCTCCCCTTATGCTTGAGTTGAACATTGATTTAATTGGACCTCAGGTCCATCAACCAATTCTCTATCTAGTTCATCATTATTGTAATGGATTAAAAATTTATACCAACATGAAACATAAAAATATAGAAAATAAATTCAAAATTATTTAGAATGGGTGGCCACCCATTATCAAATGTATGGAGAAGTCTAATATCTAAGACCAAGTGGCTATAAATTTTTAAAAACAAATTCATTGTAGTAATGGTCATGATCTAAAGTATTGACTTTAAATATGAAAATAAATTAGTGTAGTACACAAATTTTATGATATTATCAAACATTGTACATACTTATAGGTGGAGTGAGATATTTTTAATAATTTTTAAGTATCATCTATTGCTTTTTATTTTACACTATGCATATAAGTGAAGTCATATTCAAACTTATGGCAACCTGTATCACATTTATGCCTCCATAAATTTTTAAAATAGTGGATGATTTTTTTTTGCATATTGTTAACGTGTGCTCCTAAATTTTTACAAATCTATTATACTTGAACAAATGTTCTGATAATAAAATTCCAATATCAGTTGGCCTCACAATGTCCTAGGGCTCGGTGTGTGAACAGTCAATTTCTATTTTCACTTCTTCATCGAGCCTATCTTTTGGATAATGGACATCATAAATACTAAAAATCAAAGACAATCCCTGAGATCCACTTTCATCATTCAAAAAAATGTAACATCATTCAAAAATTATTTCATTATTATTATTTATCTTTTTCCATGTATATGTGTATATAATTATGAAACAAGCAAGCTTTGAGTATTAGAATAGTAAATATGCACACATAATTAATTATGCCAGACCCAATGCAATAGAATATATCTATAATATCAGTTAATGTGATATCAATCACAAGGTTGAAAAAATCTACAATAACCACCTCTAGACTAAGTGGAGAAATATGTTTTTTAGTGCTCCCAATGTTCTGTCCAAACAAAAGGAAAAACACACTAGGATGTGAACTCATAAGTATCTTTCTCCATTGGCTCAGAATGTTTTATAGTTGATACATATAGTATGTTGATGGATTCATTTGATGTTGATTTAATATCATATATTTTTCTCCTTTTTATTTTCCCCCTTTCATCTCCCAATTCCTCATAAATCTAAAAAAAGTAAGTTTCATGCTTGTAAATTTTTTTGATCACATATTATGCTGTTGGTTGCAGTAGGTTTCTTATCTGTATGGATCTTCTCTAGCTTCAACTCACCATCCTCCAATACCTGTCTTATGAAGTAGTACCTAAGCTGTATATGTTTGGTTCTTGAATGAAAGGCTGAATTCTTAGCCAAATGAATTACACTCTGACTGTCACTATACAATCTGCAACTCTCTTGCTCCTTTCCTAGCTCTTCCATGGACTGTGTCATCCATATCATCTCCTTGCTAGCCTCTGTGACTATAATGTATTCTGACTCTATAGTAGACAAGGCAATAACCTTCTGCAACTTTGAAATCCAGCTAACTGCCATTCCACCAATAGTGAAAATATATCCTGTGGTGCTTCTCCTACCATCTAAATCACCTGCCATATCCGAATCTACATATCCATGTAGAGAAGTGTTTGACCCACCATAGCACAAATGCCTACTGCTGGTCCCTCTCAGATATCTAAGAATCCACTGAACTGCTTTCCAGTGCTCCTTCCCTGGATTGGCCATATACTTACTGACAACTCCCACTGCTTGGGCAATATCCGATCTAGTACATACCATTGCATACATTAAGCTCCCAACTGTGGAAGCATATGTAACTCTACTCATGTACTCTACCTCTTCATGTGAATTAGGACACTATTCTTTACTCAACTTAAAGTGTCCAGCCATAGGTGTACTTACCAGTTTTGCATCCTACATATTAAACCTCTACAACACCTTGACATAATCCTCTTGAGACAAAATCAACATGTAATTTTTCCTGTCTCTCTTAATACTCATGCCAAGGATTTTCTTTGCTGCTCCCAAATCCTTCATGGCAAATGTGTGAGCTAATTTCACCTTAAGCTTAGAGATATCCTGCATGTGTGATCCTGCAACCAACATATCATCTACATACAACAACAGAATAATATATCTACCATTATCCAATCTCTTAAAATACACACAATGGTCAGATTGACACCTAATGTATCCATGCTCAGTCATAAACCTATCAAATTTCAAATACCATTGTCTAAGAGCTTGCTTGAGACCATACAAGCTTTTCTTCAATCTGCACACAAGTTTCTCCTTACCTTTGACCTCAAATCCTTTCGGCTGATCCATATATATTTCTTCATCCAAATCTCCATGAAGAAACGTTGTCTTAATATCAAGCTACTCAAGATGCAAATCCTCAATAGCAACTAAAGACAATACAGTCCGTATAGAAGTCATTTTAACTATAGGAGAAAAAATCTCACCAAAATCAATACCTGGTTTCTGTGCAAATCCTTTCACTACCAACCTGGACTTATATTTCATCTGTCCATTCTCACCTTCCTTTAATCTATAGATCCATCTATTTTTCAGTGTTCTCTTTCCCGCTGGCAACTCAACTAAATCCCATGTTTGGTTCTCTTTCAAGGAATCAATCTCCTCATTCATTCCTAGCTCCCACTGATTCTTGGATTCCACCTGTATTACTTCATCAAAACTCTCTAGTTCTCCACCATCAGTGAGCAATAAATAGAATAATGAAGGGGAATATCAAATTGGAGGTTTACTTACCCTTGCTAACCTCCTGATGGGCATCTGAGACTCATTTTCTACTTGCTATCCACCCAAATTCTCTGATAGTGACTGACCTTGGTCACCTCTAGGCCTATAACTGACCGACGTCGGTTCCACATGACCAACCTCGATTCCTTCCTAACTAATGTCAGTCACTGTCTGACTGACATCAATTCCTGTATTGCTGATGTCAGTTCCTGCCTGATCGATGTCGGTCTCTATGTTTTCCTATCTGTGATAATTCTTTCTTGCGAGTTGATTTTGGACCATCACCTCGTCTAATTCTTCATGGCCTTGCTCAGAATTCTTTAGCTTCTTGAGCTGATCACTATACATCACTTTTTCATTGAAAACAACATCATGGCTCCTAATTATTTTGTTAGTTCCTAGATTCCAAAACTAGAATCTGATATCATTAGAGCCATAACCAATAAATGTGCATCTCATAGACTTAGCATCTAGCTTCTTTCTATTTTCCTTATCAACGTGCACAAAAGTTTCAGAACCAAAAACTCTTAGAAATGAATGATCTACCTTTTTACCTATGCATGCCTCTTTTGGAATTCCACCATCTAGAGTAGTAGAGGGTCCTCTGTTAATCAGGTAAACTACAGTATCTACAGCTTCTGCCCAAAATTGTAAGGGCAAACCAACATGCAACCTCATACTCTGTGCACACTCCAATATTGTTCTATTCATCCTTTCAACAACTCCATTTTAATGAGGTGTCCTTGGAACCATCCTTTGCCTGTGTATTCCATTCATATCACAATACCAGTTGAACTTATAGCTACAGAACTCACCACCATTATCAGATCTAAGGCACTTCAATCTCCTTCCTGTTTCATTCTCAACCATAGCTTTCCAAATCTTAAAAGTGTCAAAAACATCAAATTTCTTCTTTATGCAATAGACCCATACCTTTCTTGTAGCATCATCAATGAAAGTAACATAATACTTTGATCCTCCAATAGAAGCTACCTGAGCTGGTCCCCACACATCTGTGTGAACAAGCTCCAACTTGTGCTTCCTCTTTATTGACCCAGTTTTAACAAACCTTACTCTCTTCTATTTTCCAAAAACACAATGCTCACAGAAATCTAGATCTATGCTTTTCAAATCTGAAAGCTTACCTTTTGACTTAAGAATTGTCATTCCCTTCTCACTCATGTGGCCAAGCCTCTGGTGCCACAACTTTACATCCACATCTGAAGTAGATAATACAAAAGGAGAATAATCAGTACTATAATTACATAAATAGAGATTACCTACTCTCTTACCTCTGACTAATACAAGTGCTCCCTTGGTAACCTTCCAAGATTCAGCTGTGAGAGTTACTGTACAACCCTCATCAGCCAACTTTCCTACAGAAATCAGATTTTGCTTTAGGGCTGGGACATGCATGAGATCTTTCAACACCCATGTGTTGCCATTCTACAATTTCAGCTACACTTTTCCTTTGCCAACAATTTTACAAGGCTCATCATCCCCTAAATAAACTTTTCCAAAATCTCCCTAGACATAATCATTGAAAAATTCTCTATTTGGGGAAGCATGGAAAGAGGCCCCAGAATCTAAAACCCTAGATTCTATTTTATTATGAAAAGAAAGTGAAAGAGCATCTTGTGCAACAATACCTGCAACTTTTGCTTCTTCATTACCTTCATGCTGATTCTCTTCATTAACCTTCAACCAGCAATCTTTCTTTGCATGTCCTCTCTTTCCATAATTCCAGTAGGTTATCTTTCTTTTTCCATCTCTGGATTTAGATCTATTGCTCATCTTTGACTTAGAACTTGATCTCCCATGCTTGCTCTTCTCTTTTTTCCTTTCCCTGCTTTCAATACTTAAAGCATTACCTGATGATTCCCCTGTGCTTTTCCTGTGAGTCTCTTCATTCAAGATTACACTAAAAACATCATCTACTTTCAAAATATTTGTAGCAGATGCAGTATTACTAACTACCATTACTAAACTATGCCAACTTTCAAGAAAAGAGCATAAATTTAAAAGAGCCTTAATTTCATTATCAAAAACTATTTTGACTGAATTTAATTGATTTACAATTCCATGGAAATCATTAAGATGATTAGATACAGATCCACCTTCTTGCATTTGCAAATTAACTAACTACTTCATAAGATATACCTTATTTGAAGCTGAGGGATTTTCATATAAATTTACTAAAGTGTCCATCAACTCTACCATTGTCTTTTCCTGTGACAAGTTAGAAATCACAGAAGATCCCAGACTTAATCTTATAGATCCAAGAGCCTTTTGATCAAGAACTTCCCATTCTTCATCTTCCATATCTGTGGGCTTTCTATCAACTCCACCCAATGGTAAGTATAGATCTTTCTGATACAGATAATCCTCTATCTGCATTCTCCATAATTAGTAATTCTTGCCATTAAACTTCTCCATTCTCAGTTTGCTTTCTTTTGCCATTACTTCTCCCACTCAAATAGAAACCCCTGTGAGTGACCTGTAATCAATAAACACTAACTAGATCTGAAACACCTGTTAGTCAACTTGAGCTCTGATACCACTTGTTGGGGATCAACCAACAAACTTGATTACTTTTATGTAAGCAATTAAACATAGAATTAAACCAGAATTGAAAGCAACTAGAATCAAAAATAGCAAAGAATAAGAGATACAAGAAACCACCCTGAAAACTTGTATTAAACTCTTCTAGAAGGAAATACAATGAAGAAGCTACACACTTTCTTCTCACACCTCTTAGATGTATAGATCTCTTTCCCTCAAGAGTTTACAATCAATTCCAACAACCTGGATTGATACACACATATACAATATGACTTGTATTGTTCTTTCATACACTTACACAAGCATACAAGCTATGAAGATCTATCCCATTATATAGAATTAGGGATCATGAGCAATGAAATATCAACCATTAGATACACCTCCTAATCAAAGGCTTAAAACAATCCTGCTAAAGATAGAGATGCGGACTTACAACTAACAGCTAAACTAATCATGCAAACATTCTGTTCTGTCCACGAAAATAGATTTTGGACGCACAGGTGATCGACGTCGGTCCCTGCCTATCTACCTGTGACCGACGTCAGTCGATACATGACCGATGTCGGTAGCTACTGGTCAACTCCTTGCCGTCGTCGGTGATTGTGTAAATCCAACAACTTTAGCATCCGCTCATCTGGTGAAGTTTTTAGCTCCACACCTTAACATATGCAATGCATTCCATCGGAGTTACATCTTAAAGTACCTATGAAATTAAATATTTCATATTTTTCACCCTTGATACTCTGTTATCCTTCACTCTTTTACAATAGGAATTTATAGTTTTTCCCTTTGCACCATATTTAATAGTCACTTGCAGCCAAAATTGTCCACTCATAACTCTATCTACTAATATATAAACATTATATGGTAAATATAACTCTTTTACCTCTAAATAATCCTTCCATAAGTTTGTCTAATGAATTTGGCTTGAAATCCTAGTCACTACCTATGCTAGGGAAATAAGATAGCTCACCATTTGAATAGAGATCAAAAACCAAAACCCATTTTTACTAGATTCCATCAAGAAGAAGGAGAAATGATAGCTCTTCACTAAGGTTGTCCAATTTTTGTTTTCAAAAAATGTCCAAACACTTTTTTTCAAATAAATGTATGAAAACATAAAAATAATTTACTTTAATATAATATATAAAGTAAGAAAAATGAATATTTTATTCTTATGTGTTTTATTGTTAGTTAAACTGAATTAAATATTTCAAGTACCTTCTAGTTATCTACCTTTCCATGGCCAAAACCTGGGTTTTTTTTTTATAGGATCCATGTCACCCTAGATTTATACAACCAATCAATAGACTTTGCTTGAACCCATGTTTTGTTGGATATTTTTTGTTGTTTACAAATACTGATTATTTGCTCTATTATGGCTTTGGTAAAAATAATACAATCTAAACCTTGCTTTAGTCTATCATGGAAAGTAGACAACTCATGTTTTGTTGGGGTAATTTTATGAATTGTGATGGTATATTTTTCCATAAAAAATGTATAAGTTAGTCTCAGGATCCTACAATACATGATCAAACTCAATGTCCAAGATATTACCAATTATTTTTTAAAGGGAAGTAATATTGCCTCCTACTGAAGAGGCACACGGTTTCACTATAGAGAGCTAAACAATTTATCAACACTTTGTAAATCAAAAGATTGATACTGGTATTAATAAATAACATGGTGGATTGTTAAACTTTAACCTTCAATGATTTATCATTGAATATGAAAAGTTGAATCTCTTTAGATACTAAAGATTCACTTTTATTAAATTTTTTTGGCTTGCTTCAATAGAGTTTTCTCCCTTGTAGATGCCCTTATCTCTTGGAATTGTGATATCGAGGTTTTTTTTTCTATCGTGGACAATAGTTGCCTCCTCCTATATGTAAAGATTTTTGAATAGAAATTTATTTTTTCCAATTCTTTATCCATATTCAAGTGGTGGGTGATAGATGAAGTAAATTCATATTTATAAATTCTTCTTAATATTAATATAATTCCATCAAAACACTTTGATTGGTTTCCACTCTAGTGTTGTCTCCATCTATATATGGTTATAATTTCCAATTGTAAGAATGGAAAAAATATTTTTAATGTTTAACTGAACTAGCCATGCCAATTTTTATATATAATACAATCTCTGGCTCTTATTTAATAATTTGGCATGAACACACATTATTGTTCATTTTCTCTACATAAACACTTAATACATTATTTGAAATTCATTTGATGTTTAACACCATCTCAATCACTTGATGTTCCCTTATTAGGAAATGAAATAACCAAAGGTCATTGTGATAGTTAGATAGAGAGAATATTTATAGAAACCACTCCTCATTTTTTTTATCCCAATCAAATTTACCTTCAATAAATGGAATTTCTTGGTAAGGAGAACTACCCACAAGAGCCATATTTTCCTATTATAAATAATTAGTCATAATTGGTCACAATTTTTTGAGTGGATCATGTTTTTAAGCCATGTGAAAAAAATATTTTATCATAAATTTGAAAGGTCCATAGTTATTAGTAGTCAAATATATAAATTATCATAAGATTGTATCATAGAATAACATAAACACATATATTAGCATAGAGGTGTTTGATAACATTTTCCTCAAAATAAAAGCATAGAGGAGGGATTGCTGAAGATTGTCTAGGAAAAGGGGATGAATGAGGAAAATATCCAAAAATAAAAGGATATTTTGTGTAATTTTCACAACCTGGATGTAAAATAAGAGACTTTTTGGATACATAAATCTAGATGATTATGGTTGAAAAAAGGGGACAGGAACACTAAGTATTTCCATCACTCAGCTTCTAGAAATAGAAATGATACCAAAATAAGGGAGCTAATTAAAAATGATGGACATGTGTGTAAGAAATAAATATAGGTGAAGGAGGATATCATTCAATACTTCATTAATTTGTTTCTAGATGTTCTAAATTAGACCTAAGGAAAGAAGTAACAGTTTTAGGGATTTTTCCCAACGTCATAAGTTAGGATAAAAATGAAGCCTTACTTAAAACACCCTCATTAGTGGAGGTTAATTTTGATGTCTTATCCATTGAGGGAGAAAAAGGCCCAGGTATATATGGGTTTTTCCTAATTTTCTTTCAACATTTATGGGATGTTATACATTTAGAAGTGGTGTTTGTGGTGGCTAAATTTTATAGTTCAATAACTATCCTTAGAGAGTTAAAAAACACTTTTATGTCTCTAATACCCAATAAAAATATATCAAATCATTTGAAATATTTCATACCTATAAGCTTGTCCAACACTTTCTATAAAATATGCACCAAAACTTTGGTTTTGAGAATTTAGCCACTTTTCTAGAAGATTATTCTAGAACAATAAGTAGCATTCATATTCAATATAAAAATCACATGTGATATTATAATTATCCAAAAATACATCCATTCTATGTAAATCTCATTGAGATCAGGTAGGTTAATGTAATTATACATGAATAAGGTGTATGGTAGGGTGTCATGGATCTTCCTAGATAAGTTTCTTGACAAAATAGGATATAGTCTTAGATTCAGGGGGTTGATTACTACTTGTATTTATTCTCCCAAGTTTTTTTTCTAATCAATGGGTCCCATAGATATTTTTTTGGTAGAAATAGGGTTGATGTAAGGGGACCCCATTTCACCATACATGTTTATCATTCTTGCTAATTTTAGAGGTATAATCACTCAGAGGGGGTGGGGGGTGAATAAATGAATCAATATATTTGAAAAATTAAAAATAAATCCTTTAAACCTCAGTCATACACCATAAGCAATAAATAATTAAATAACCCACTCATAACAATGAACATGAAAGATAAGCAAGATAACATAAGATCTATGTGGGAAACCCTCTTGGGGGAGAAAACCCACTCTCAAACCTATAAAATCATGGACTATTTGTCCTATAATATGATTAAAAAAAAGATACTTTAATGAATCACCCAATTCAAAAGGAACACCAACCCCTAAAGATGACAACCACCAATGCAACATCTATGAAATGAACAACTCCAAAACTCTGCTTGCTTCTCAATCTAATGGAGAAACCCTTTACTTATTCACATGAATTAAAAAAGTAAATTCAACATTATAATTGTGACCACAAGGTCATAAATGCAATCCAAACTTTGATCTACCTCTCAATACATCCACATTTCTCTCACAACCTTCACATTTTTTTTGTCATCTACACTCTTACTCAACTACAAACAACCCAAAAATGCCTTGTACTTATACCACTTTATTAATCTAACCCATCTTGGTCAACCAAGATGATTACCATAATTGTCTTAAAATTTAAATAGGTCTCTACACACATTATAGGGGTGAAAATCTCCATTTCATAGGTCTCCCATAGTCCTTAAGACTCAAATCTTCCATTAGGCCTTAATGAGCCCTGAAACAATTAGGCCTTCACATTCACACGTTAATATTGCAACCACTTGGACCATTTTCAGATTTTACCAATGATTATAACACATAAAACCCATTTCCAATATCCCTTTTATTACTCCCATATGGCTCCATTCCACTTAGAACACCAACTCACACCTTGAACCTACCAATTAGATCTCCTCACTCTTTAGGCTTTCATACATAGAAAACACAGTCTCAAACTTATAAAGCAAACACTCAAGTATTTCACATAGACATATGATTAGATAAAATGGATGAAACCTTAATTACCTTTGAAATACCTCCATGTGATTTAGACACTTCAACACAAGATCTAAGCACTAAAATATCTCTCTCAGAATGACCACTTAAACTGGTCATATATAGTCAAAATATAGTTAAGATATTTTGACTCTGCATAACTGATCAGGGGAATATCATGACATAAAATAATTTTTAACAAGATTTATATACTTATATAACATTTATAAAATCATTTTCTTCTTTAATTATGCTCATAATACCTCCAACTCACTCTTTTAACATGGTCACTCAATCTGCCAGTGCATTCAATAAACATAGTCAATCTTCTATGTAATTATTTACACTAAAGATGGATTGGTAAAACATAAAAAATACAAATATATGGTCCTTATGGAGTATATAACACTGTCCAATAGTTATTTCATCTTTAAACACAAAATACCATCAATAAATATTCAATTAGCCTTCTCAAGTCACTTACAGAACATGGTCAAACCTTTAGTCAGCTTTGAAGCTCAAAAACTATGACTGTACAAAATGTCAAACCTTATAACTATATTATCTAGATTCACCTTGAATTCATCTTCAAATTTTATTTTTACACCATAAATAAATTCATCCTGGATCAAAATATATATCTAAAACACTAAGCATTGGTTTTTCCTTTGTTAATTCAAATGCCAACAGTCAATGTGTAATGCAAATATTATAGAGATGTGTCTTCATCTCGTGTCCTCAAATAAATTGATCATACAATATACATCAATCTCCTCACTATATTCCTATATTTAAATCTCATTTATCACCATTGATCATTGATCTATGCTTCTATGATTAAGACACTTGGTACCCTTGTATGCCTTCTAAGCACATTGACTATTTGACTCCAATGAACTTCTGCCACTTAGCAGCCCTGCATGCCTTCTGAGAATCATTTGACATATTGACTAAATACACACCATTGGACCAATACAAATAAGGTCATGTTCTTCATTATATCATAATATTTTTAGATTAAATGATAACCATTAGATCTATGATCTAATTAAATGCTCATTGTAGATCTTTGATAATGCAAATTTGGCTAAGTATGGGAACCACTGCACTGTACCTGTAAGGACAAATTTTTAACTTAATAAAATTATCTTAATTCAACCTCATGACCTAAAATTTTAACCACATGATCATTTTTCATAGGGGAATCCATACATGTACCAAACTACTCCTAAAACTTTCACACATGTGAAATATGATGTCATCAAATTGATTTCTTGGCTTTATTTATCGAGATGACTAATTGAGATTAGAAATTCATATGACTATTTTGATGAATTATATTCACTTCCATAATCACTCTAAGCACTCATAACATCCCATAGGGTCTCTAAAACATGTCCATACCATCAATATCATCCATAAATTACCTCATTAAATTAGACACTGAATAACCATGCAATAATACTGAAGCACATTGAAGCACACTTTATCATTGTCATTGTCATTATCATTCTAACACACATGACACCTCATCAACATCCTTGTTCCTTGGAGACATCATTGACAAACCTAAAACAATATCCCCCTTTGTCATTGACGTCAAATATTAATACAAAGAATTTATGCTTAGACTTTGTCTCTCTCTTTGAGAACTTTCTTCCCCTTTGACATAATGACAAAGTGGGCTCATATTCTTATCTTAAAGACCTTGAAAAACTTGATCACAAATCTTAAAAATATCCTCATAACATCATGTTACATCTCATGTCATATGTTCTTTATCATACACTAATCTAAACTTGGGTTACTTTGATCATTGAAGCTATCTACCTATAGAACTCATAAGCTCCCTTTGCTCATGCATGAAGATTCAATACCTTATCAAGACATATGACTTGGTTTGATCAAGTCATTATATAAATCTTCTTGAATTCACAATTGTAGTAGACTTATTCATATCTCCACTATGACTAGAACATCTCACATATACTCCCCCTCACATCATGCATAGTATTCAAGTATTTTAAAATATCTGAGGTAGCTCCCCCTAACTCTATGCTTCACCTAGATCATAACATATTCAACAAGTCTTATAAATGATTTAGTTTTTTGAACAACTCTTCAATACTATCCACACTTCAGTCAAAAACTCTTATGGAAACATCTTATCTTTAGAATAGTGTGACCTTCATGACATACACAAATTTTCATCTATAAAACTTAGAGACATTCTTTATGATATCAAAAGATAGGAAAACACATTATCCTCATCCTCCATATCAACCTTGTATTTAGTCTTTTAACATTTGATCAATCAATTTATGTAATATAAATTTACAAGTTCTTATATTTAGGACCAAAAACCCTAAACACACCTTGAGCACAATAGAATATGATGAACATACCTTTCTATGTAATAGAATATCTTGACAACTCATCATCCTTGATCATACACCTATAAAATTACATTCCCTACTTGTAGACCTTGCATACATATCTTCATTGTTAACCATATTAACCAACTAGACCATCCATCAAAGATTGACCAAAACTTTGACTTTAGGATCATTATTCTTAAAAATATCTTTTAAAACATTCCATCACAACACTTTGGATCAGTTATATAAAATTCATTGCTCCCCCTTAACCAAACACATCTTCTCATGACCTTTCTTATCCTACAATATCAACCAAAACTCAACTAGCATCCACTATGCTTCCTTGTTGACAAGTATCTCTTTGAATCCTAGATAAAGACACCCTAACCCACATTGTATTACAACAATGTGAAACTAGGAGTTTCCCACAACTCCTCATATTCTCTCTTTCTTGGATAACTTAAATTGATGATTCTTCTTCTTCTTCTTTTGTTTGACTAAATCAAATTATTTATCTTATTTATCACTTACATTTTCTTATAGTATGGTATTGACAATACATGGGAAAAATAAATATTCTTGGTATACCTTTCCACTTGAAGTATCAGTCTTACATTTCAAAGCATCAACACTTGACATTGTCAATTTATATTCTTTATAGGAAACTTGTTCAATAGCATCGGTTTGTTTACTTAATTTTATAGATAACTTAGGACAATTTTCAACTACCTTAGTCTCTTTAGTGATATTTGTCTCTTTAATTTTAACATGAGTAGATAATGAGTGCCCTTGGCATTCTTAAACATGTGTAGCATCTTCTACCATGTCAAATAGTTCACTTGGACTTGTAGACTAATCATGACACATAATTTCCATGTTTGATTTCCATATTTTAACTTGCCTTCTACCTTGGACTCAGGATCCTGAAATGATTTATTCTAACTTGATGTCCTTTGTTTATAGAACTTAGCAATGTGATTAATTCCCAGACAATTGTATCAAACCACTCTTCTTGATGGAAACTTAGCTTGTCTTACCTTATTAGGATAAAATATTGTAATGTGTCCTATGTCATGACAATTATAGCACTCACTTTGAATCATAACATTTGATTGATGATTCCATTCATAGTTCCAAACAAATTCATTCCTAGAAGGTCTTATACACTCTCTAGCCTTATGACTGAATTGATTACAAGTGTAGCAATAACCATTAAAGTTTGCTTATCTCATTACATTTAGTTTTATAATTTTATTTATCTTCCTTATATTAACAACTTCATTTCTTGACTGATTATTGATCTTCAAAGTCTGATTGTTCTTGTTCACAAAATTCTTCAAGTCATCATGAGTAGTATTCTTTTGTTCTTCTATATATCCAAGAATAGTTATATCACTTGCATATTTTTGACTACTTAGAATGTTATCTAGATCAATTGATACATTTTAAAACTTCACAAATGACTTCACTTGAATTGAAGTCTTTTTCAACTCATCTCTTAAAGAACCAATCTTAGTTACATACCTTGAACATTCAAATTCATTGGCCTTCAAGTTTGCATTCATAGTTTCTCATTGATCATGAAGAAGCTTGACTAAATTTTTATACTCTTTGAAGTCTTCATCTATTCTTGCCTCACAAACACTAAAATGCACCTCATAGTCCTCTATTTGAGACTTCAATTTTTTTTTTCTTCTCAATATTTAAATCTTCAAGGGCATTCATCAACTCAGTCTCACAATTTACATTGTCTTCTTCATCATCTGTATCACCTAAAGCACCTCCAAATGATGTAGATTCTTTTTGATATGAGCAACTACCTTCTTTAGCCATGAAGAGAGCTTCATCTTCAACATGACCATCATCTTCATGATTATACTCAGAATCACTTCCATCATTCTCATCAGATGAGATACAATATCCTTTTGTTTAGAGACTCCTCTTATCCTTGTAAAACTTCTTTTGGACATTATACCTTTTGAAACTATTATTACTCTTATCTTAACTAAATTTCTTCTTATCATTATCATGATCTTCTTCATGTTCTTTATTATCATTTCCCTTATGCTTATGAGGACACTTGTTGGAAAAGTGACCTATCTCTCCATAATTGAAACATTTGAAGGGAAGTTTACCCTTACACTTGCCTTAACCTATTTTTAGTTTTCTTGTTAATAGAACTATTAGTTCATCATCATCAAAATCAGAAATCTCATCAAACTTGACCTTTTTAACTTGAAAATTTTCTTTAGCTTCATTTCTGCATTCAAAGCTACTTATTTATTTGGTGGTTTGTCCTTATTAACTCTCATCTCATAGGAAATAATAATTCCATGTAATTCATCCATCTTCATTTTGATGAGATCATTACTTTATTTTATAGCAAAAACATTTGAATAAAATTTGAAAGTGAGAGACCTTAATACCTTTTGCACTACATTGCCTTCTTTAATAACCTCTCCCATGCCTTTGATCATGTTCACTACCTCATTAACTCGAAAATGATAGGAAGCCTCAATATCCTCTTCCTTCATTTTGAGACTTTAAAATTTCCTTTGGTAGGTTTGTAGTTTGGCCAACTTGACTTTTGAATCCCCTTCATCGGTGAGCTACAATTTGTCCCAAATATCTTTAGTAGACTTGAAATGGATTACCTTGGTGAATTCAAAATCTGAAAGAACACAAATAATAACATTAATAGCTTTGGAATTTTTCTCACTTAACTTCTTATCTATAGTACTAGTTGGAGGAGTAGGTGGCATGGAATAACCATCCAAAATAGATTGCCAAGTGTCAAATCCCAAGGACATGATGTAGGTATTCATTATTACACTCTAGAATGAATAATTAGATCCATTGAATAATGGATATTTATTAATAGATAAAAATTGATAACTTGTCATTATACCTACAAAGATTACCTTCAAGTGGTTAAATTTGTATATAAGGTTCTACTTTGATACCAATTATTAGAGGTATAATCACTAAGAGGGGGGGTGAATTAGTGAATCAATATATTTAAAAACTTAAAACTAAATCCTTCAAACCCTTAGTCATGCACCATAAATAGTCAAGAAGAAAATAACCCACTCATAACAATGAACATGAAAGATAATCAAGATTACACAAGATCAATGTGGGAAACCCTCTTGGGGGAGAAAACCCACTCTCAAGCCTAGAAACACATAGAATACTTATCCTATAAGATGATTATAAATAATATACTTTAGTGAAGCACACACTTCATAAGGATCACCAACCCTTAAAAATGACAAGCACCAACTTTCCTAAGATGTTGAGCACCAACACAACATCTATGAAATGAACAACTCTAGAACTCTGATTACTTCTCAATCTGATGGAGAAACCCTTCACTTGTTTTCATGCATAAAACATATAAATTCAACATTATAATTTTAAACAAAAGGTTATACATGTAATCTAAACTCCGATCTGCCTCTTAAGACATCCACATTGCTCTCACAACCTTCACAATTTTTTTTTCTCATCTACATTCTTACTTAACTACAAATAGCCCAAAAATGCCTTGTACTTATACCACTTTCTTGATATATCCCATATTAGTTATATAATATTATTACCATAATTTTATTACAATTTAAATAGGTATCCACACATGTTACATGGGTGAAACACTCCACTCCATAGGTCGGCTATAGTCCTTAAGACTCAAATCTTCCATTAGGCCTTCACATCCACACGTTACTATTGCAACCTCTTAGACCATTTGAAGATTTCACCAATGATTAGAACACATCAAAAACATTTCCAATATCCATTTTATAACTCCCATATGGGTCCATGACACTTGGAACACCAATTCACACATTGAACCTTCCAATTAGGCATCCTCACTCCTAAGACTTTCATACATAGAAAACATAGTCTCAAACTTCTAAATCAAACACTCAAGTATTTCACATATCCATATGATTATATAACATGGTTGAACCCTTAAGTACCTATGAAAAACCTCCATTTTCTTTATACACTTCAATACAATCTCTAAGCACTAAAAATAACTCTCTCAAAATGACCACTTTGACTAGTCATATATAGTCAAAATATAGTCAAGCTATTTTGAGTCTCCATAACTGATTAAGGGTATATCATGACATTAATTTTTTTTTCATAAGATATATATAATTATATAACATATAAAAACTCATTTTATTCTTCAATTATACTTAGAACACCTCCAACTCACTCCTACAACATGGTCACTCAATTTGCCAGTCCATCCAATAAACATAATCAATCTTCTAAGCAATTATTCACACTAAATATGGATTGGGAAAACCTAAAAAATATGCATAGATGGTCCTCATAGAGTCTAAAACACTCTCAAATATTTATTTTATCTTGAAACATCAAAATACCATCAATAAATCATTAATTAACCTTTTTAGGTTACTTACAATACATGGTCAAACCTTTAGTCAGCTTTGAATTTCAAAAACTTTGATTGTAAAAAATGTCAAACCTTCTAACTAGATTTTATGGGTGCATATTGAATTCCTATTCAAATTTAATTTTTAAACAATAAATAAATTCATCTTGGATCAAAATATATAGCTCAACTACTAAGCACCAATTTTTCCTTTGTTAATTCAAATGCAAAGGGTCACTGTGTAATACAAATATTGCAGACATGTTTCTTCATCTCATGTCCTCAAATAGCTTGATCAAATGCACTCCATCAATATCCTCA
Source organism: Torreya grandis (assembly GCA_037957365.1). NCBI lineage: Eukaryota > Viridiplantae > Streptophyta > Pinopsida > Cupressales > Taxaceae > Torreya > Torreya grandis. Next base: position 1,640,556 of record JARHVA010000140.1, read on the forward strand.
TGATATTCCTAGATTTAAATCTCATCATTCACCATTTATCATTGATCTACGCTCCTATGATTAAGACACTTGGCACCATCACGTGCCTTCTAAGCACATTGACTATTTGACTCCAATGAACTTCCATCACTTGGCAGCTCCACATGCTTTCTGAGCATCCTTTGACATATTGTCTAATTACAAACTATTAGATCACTATTGACAAGATCATGCACTTTATTAGATCATTATCTATTCAAAATAAATGCTCACTGTTAGGTCTATGATCTGATTAAATGCTCATTGTAGATCTTTGATAATGTAAATTTGGCTAAGTATGGGAACCATTGTAACGTGCCTGTAAGGCCAAATTTACACCTTAATAAATTTTTCTATGTTCAAATTCATGACCTAAAATTTTAACCACCTGATCACCATTCATAGGGGAATCCATCCATGTACCAACCTCCTCTTGAAACTTTCACACGTGTGAAATATGATGTCATTAAATTTCTTACTTAGATTTATTTATCAAGATGACTACTTAAGCTTAGAAATTTATATGACTATTATGATGAATTTATTTCACTTACATAAACATTATAATCACTCATAACATCTCATAGGGTCTCTAAAACATGTCCATACCATCCATATCATCCATTAATTACCTCATTAATTCAAACACTAGATAACCATGCAAAAATATTGAAGCACATTGAAGCACACTTTGTCATTATCATTCTAGCACACATGACACCTCATTAACATCCTTGGTCACCTTTGAGACATCATTGACAAACCTCTAATAATCTCCCCCTTTGTCACTGATGTCAAAAACTGATATAAAGATTTTATGCTCAGACTTTATCTCTCTCTGCAAGAAATTTCTTCCCCTTTGACATAATGACAAAGTGGGCTCATCTTCTGATCCTAAGGACCTTGAAAAACTTACTAATATAGATTATAAATCTCCCCATAACATCTTGCTCCATCACATGCCATATGTTCCTTGTCATACAATAATCTAAACTTAAGATTCTTTGATCCTTGAACCTATCTACCTAAAAAATCACAAGCTCTCTTTGCTCATGCATGAAGATTCAATACCTTGTCAAGACACATGACTTGGTTTGATCAATTCATCATATTAATCTTATTGAATTCACAACTCTATCAAATTTCTTCATATTTCCACTATGACTGAAACATCTAACATATGTTCCCCCTCACATCATGCACAATTCTTCAAGCCTTTCAAACTATCTAAGGTAGCTCCCCCTAACTCCATGCTTCACCTAGATCATGATATATTCAAGAAGTATTCTCAATTAACTAGGTCTGCTAGCAAATCTTTAATACTATCAACACTTCAATAAAAAACTCTTATGGAAACATATTATCTTTAGAAAACTATGACCTCCATGGCATACATAACTTGTCATCTATATAACTTAGAGACATTCTACATGATATTAAAAGATATGACAACACATTATCCTCATATTCTATATCAACCTTGTATTTAGTATTTCAACATTTGATCAATCAATTTAAGCAACATAAGTTGACAAGTTCTTATCTTCAGGACTTAAAACCTTGAACACACCTTGAGCATAATAGAACAGGATGAACATACCTTTCTATACAATAGAATATCTTGAAAAATCATCATCCTTGATCACACACTTGAAAACTTCCATTCCCTACTAGCAAAACTTGCATACATAGCTTCATTATTCACCATATTGACCAACAATTTGACTTTACGATCATTGTTCCTAAATATATATTTCGAAACATTCCATCATAACACTTTTGAGTAGTTACATAAAACTCATTTCTTCCCCTTAACAAAGGACTTCTTCTCATGACCTTTCTTATCCTGTAATATCAATAAAAACTCAACTAAAATCCACCATGCTTCCTTGCTGACAAGTATCTCTTTGAAGCCTAGATAGAGACACCCTAACCCACAATGTCCTCGAATAATGTGAAACTAGGAGTTGCCCAAAACTCTTCATATTCTCTCTTTCTTGGATAAATTAAACTAATGATTATTATTATTCTTCTTTTTGTTGACTAAATCAACTTTTTTATGTTATTTATCACTTACCTATTCTTATAGTATGGTATTGAAAATACATGGGGAAAATAAATATTTTTGGCATACCTTTTCACTTGAAGTATCACTCTTACATTTCAAAACATCAACTCTTGACATTGTCAACTAATATTCTTTATAGGAAACTTGTTTAACAACATCAGTTTCTTTACTTAATTTTATAGATACCTTAGGACAAGTTTTATCTACCTTGGTATCTTTAGTGAGATTGTCTCTTTATTTTTATCATGATTAGGTAATGAGTGCCCTTGGCATTCTTAAACCTATGTAGCATCTTCTACCATGGAAAATAGTTCACTTGGACTTGCAGACTAATCATGACACATACTTTCCACTTTTGGTTTCCATATTTTAACTCACCTTCTACCTTACACTCTAGAAGCCTAAAGTGACTTATTATAACTTGATGTCCTTTATTTACATAATGTATCAATATGATCAATTCCTAGACAGTTATAGCAAACCAGTCTTCTTGATGGAAACTCAGCTTGTCTTACCTTGTTAGGACAAAATCTTACAATGTGGCCTATGCCATGAAAACTATAGCACTCACTTTAACTCAAAACATTTGATTGATAATTTCATTCATAGTTCCAAGAAAATTCATTCCTATAAAGTCTTATACACTCTCTAACATTATGACCAAATTGATTACAAGTGTAGAAGTAACCATTAAAGTTTACATACCTCATTGCTTTTGGTTGTCTAATTTGATTTTTATTCCTTATGTTAGAAAATTCATTTCTTAACTGATTATTGATCTTGATAGTCTAATTTATCTTTTTCACAAAAGTCTTTAAGTCATCATGGGTAGTATTATTTTGTTCTTCTATGTATCCAAGACTAGTTCTATCACTTACATATTTTTGACTACTCAAAATGTTATCTAGATCAATAGATCCATTTTTAAACTTCACAAATGACTTCACTTGGCTTGAAGTGTTATTCAACTTATCTCTTAAAGAACCAATCTCAGTTACATACCTTTAACATCTAACTTCTTTGGCTTTCAATTTTACATTCATAGTTTCTAATTAATCATTAAGAAGCTTGACTAAATTTATATACTCTTAGAAGTCTTCATCTATTCTTGCCTCAAACACACTAAATTACACCTCATAGTCATTTTTTTGAGACTTAAAATTATTGGTTTTCTTCTTCTCAATATTCAGATCTTCAATGGTAGTCATCAACTTAGTATCACAGTTTACCTTGTCTTCTTCTTCATCTGTATCACCTAAACCACCTCCAAACCATGTAGATTCTTCTTGATATGAGTGATTACCTTTTTCAACCATTAAGAGAGCTTCATATTTAGCAGGACCATCATCTTCATTATCATACTTAGAATCACTACCATCATTCTCATCATATGAGCTACAATAGCCATTGGTGTAGAGACTCCTCTTATCCTTATAAAACTTCTTTTTCCGTTATACCTTTTGAAACTGTTCTTGCTCTTATCAGACCTAAATTTCTTATTATCATTATCATGATCTTATTCATGTTTTTTATTATAATTTAAATTATGATTATGAGGATACTTTTTGGTAAAGTGACCTATCTCTCCACAATTAAACATTTGAATGAAAGTTTACTGTTAAACTTGCCTGAACTTGTTTTTAGTTTTCTTGTTAATAGAGCTATTAGTTTATCATCATCAATATCAAAAATCTCATCAAACTTGACCTTATTACCTTGGAAAATTCTTTATCTTCTTTTATACATTGAAAATTTCTTATTTATTTGGTGGGTTTTCCTCATTAACTCTCATCTCATAGGAAAAAAGAATGCCATGCAATTCATCCATCTTCATTTTGGTGAGATCATGACTTCCTTATATATCATAAAATTTTAAATAAAATTTGAAAGTGAGAGACCTTAATACATTTTTAACTATAATGCCTTATTTATTAACCTATTTGATGCCTTTGATCATGTTTAATACCTCATAAAATCTTATAAGATAGGAAGCGACAATATCCTCTTCTTTGATTTTGAGACTTTTAAATTGCCTTCAGTAGGTTTGTAGTTTAGCCAACTTGAATTTTGAATCTCATTCATAGATGAACTACAATTTATCCCAAATCTGTTTGGTAGACTTGCAATGGATTACCTTGGTGAAATTATCCTATTAAATACCACAAATTATAGCATTCATATCTTTAGAATTGATCTCACTCAGCTTCTTATCTGCAACACTAGTTAGAGGAGTAGGTGGCATGGAATAACCATCCAAAATATATTTCCAAGTGTCAAACCCCAAGGACATGATGTGGGTCTTCATTATTTCACACCAAAAATAATAATTGGATCCATTTAAAAATTAATCTTTCTTAATGTAGAAAGCTTTATAACCTATCATTGTACCTAAGATTATCTTCAAGTGGTTAAATTTGTATAGAATGTCCTACTCTGATACCAATTATTAGAGGTACAATCACTGAGAGGGGGGGTGAATCAATGAATCAAGACATTTAAAAACCTAAAAATAAATATTTAAAACCCTTAGTAATACACCATAAAAAATCAAAATCAAATAACCCACTCATAAAAATGAACATGAAAGATAAGTAAGATAACACAAGATCTATGTGGGAAACCCTCTTGGGGTAGAAAACCCACTCTCAAGCTTGGAAACACATGGAATAATTATCATATAATATGATTAAAAATAAGATAATTTATTGAATCACCCACTTCAAAAGGATCACCAAATCCTAAACATGATAAGCACCAACGCAACAACTATAAAATGAACAACTTCAGAACTCTGATTGCTTCTTAATCTCATGGAGAAACCATTCACTTATTCACATGTATAAAACCTTTAAATTCAACATTATAATTATTAACATAAGGTCATACATGTAATCCACACTTTTATATGCCTTTAAATACATCCACATTTCTCTCATATCCTTCACAAATTATTTGCTCATCTACACTCTTACTCAACTACAAACATCCCAAAAATGCCTTGTACTTACACCACTTTCTTGATATAAACCATCTTGGTTAACCAATATTATTATAATACTTGTATTAAAATTTAAATAAGTCTTCATTCATGTTACATGGGTGAAAAAATACACTCCATAGGTTGGACATAGTCCTTAAGACTCAAATCCTCCATTAGGCCTTCACATCCACACATTACTCTTGCAACCTCTTGGACCATTTTTAGATTTCAAAAATAATTATAAAACATAAAATATATTTTAAATAAACTTTTTATTAATCCAATATGGTTCCATTACACCTATAACACCAACTCATACCTTGAACCTGCCAATTAGGTCTCCTCACTCTTTAGGCTTTCATACACAAAAAACATAGTCTCAAACTTTTGAGGAAAATACTCAAGTATTTCACATATAAATATGATTATATCACATTTATTAACCATTAAGGACCTATAAAACACATCCATGTTATTTATACACTTCAACACAATCTCTAAGAACTAAAATCAACTCTCTCAAAATGACCATTTAGAGTGGTCATATACAGTCAAGATATTTTGACTCTCCATAATTGATCAGGGCCATATCATGACATAAAATACTTTATAATAAGCCTTATAGACTTATATAACATATATTTACTCATTTTATTCTTCATTTATATTTATAACACCTCTAACTCACTCTTTCAACATGGTCACTCAATCTGTCGGTGTATTCAACAAACACATTCAATTTTTTAAGCAATTGTTTACATTGAAGATGGATTAGTCAAACCTCCAAAATCCAAATATATCATCCTAATAGATTATATAAAATTATAATATATTTATTTATCTTGAAACATCAAAATACAATCAATAAATATTTAATTAGCATTCTTGGGTCACTTATAGAACATGATCAAACCTTCAGGAAACTTTGAAGCTCAAAAAATTTGACTATATAGAAATTCAGACCTTCTAACCAAATTTTATGGATGTGAATTGAATTAATTTTAAAATTTTATTTTTACACCATCAATAAATTCATCTTGGGTCAAAATATATAGCTCAAACACTAAGCACTAGTTTTTCTTTTGTTATTTCAAATGCCAATGGTCACTATGTAATGTAAATATTGCAGACACATGTCTTCATCTCATGTCTTCACAAAACTTGATAAAAAATGATCCATAAATATCATCACAATATTCATAGATTTAAATCTCATAATTTTCCATTAATCATTGATCTGTGCTTCCATGATTAAGACACTTGGCACCCTCACGTGCCTTTTGAGCACATTGACTATTTGTCTGCAATGAACTTCCACCAGTTGGTAGCCTCACCTACCTTCTGATCATCCTTTGAAATATTGACTAAATAAACACCATTGGATCACTATTTATAATATCACATGCTCCATTAGATCATTATTTTGTTAGATTAAACACTTATTGTTAGATCTATGATCTGATTAAACACTCACCATAGATCTTTGCTAATGCGAATTTGGCTAGGTATGGGAACCACTGTAATGTACCTAGAAGTCCAAATTTTCACCTTAATATTTTTTTCTACGTTTAACCTAATTACCTAAAATTTTAGCCACATGATTGCCGTTCATAGTGGAATCCATCCATGTACCAAACTACTCTTGAAACTCTCACACATGTGAAATATGATGTCATCAAATTGCTTACTTGACTTTATCTATCAAGATGACTACTTTAGATTAAACATCATATGAATATTATAATGAATTATTTTCACTTCCATAATCACTCAAAACATCCCATATGGTCTCTAAAACATGTCCATACCATCAATATCATCCAATAATTACCTTACTAAGTCAAACACTGAATAACCATGCAAGAATATTGAAGCACATTGAAGCAAACTTTTTTATTGTCATTATAGCACACATTAACCTCATCAAAATCCTTGATAACCTTATATACATCATTGAAAAACCTCCAATACCCAAGGCTCTTGGTATAATGATAGGAAATGCAATAACATAAGGAGAAGTGAAAGGGATCAAGATAGCTCTTACCATAGATCCAATCATCCATCAATAGTTCTTCAATGACACTTTTAGTATGGGAAAGTCTCATTAGGTGAGCCTAATTCCATAAAATCCATTCTCTTATAATACATGGAGGTGTTATGCTAGAGTATCAACTTCTCCAAAATCTCCCTTTTCTTCATTCACACTCTAGAGGGGCTTCATAAGAATTTTTCTAGAATTTTTAAATGACATATTTAGAATTTGCCTTCAACCTAATTAGGAGTTCCTTTATTTAGTAAAATAAAGTCATTTGGTTTATAGGATTATATTATCATAATAATTCTAAGGAAATTGGTTGGTTGTAAATGCAATTTAATCTCTCAAGTAAGGAAACTTTAGTTGGTTAAAACCTCCCTTAAAAGCATTATTATTTATATGATGTCCTTGTTTATCATACCCATCAAAGTCACAGATAGAGTAGAAAAAATTCAAAAAATGTTTTTGTAGTCAAGAGTCAAGGAAAGAAACAAGGTCCCCTTAGTGTATTGGGAAAAAGTTTGCATGCCAAAAAGAAAGGGAAGCCTTGGCCTCAAGAGAATAAAGAGGATGAATTATGATCTAAATGACAAATTAAAGTGGAAAATAATGAAGGAAGAGTGTTTATGGACCAATATAGTTAGATTGAAATATATAGAAGGAATCAAATAAAAAACATGGTGTTAGAGGTGGGCCCTATCAATGGATCTACTATTTGGAATTTTTTTCCAGAAGTAGGTTTTTGTTAAGTAAAGGAAGTAAGTGGAGTGTTAGGTATGGGATAAGGGTGGGTTTATGGGATGATGATTATTTGTATATATATCCTCTAAGTTTTAAATTTATGCATAAAAAGATGATCCAAGCCTTCAAGGAGTCTTTCAGGACCAAAGTTAAAGACTATTGGGTTTCCATCACAAAGGGGTTGGTCTAGAAAAAATTAAAGTTATATACGGTGAGTGAGGCCATTTATCAATTCTTGATAGATATAAAAATGAAACTTCATCAAACTCACATCATCATGTTCTTGAAATAAGATAAGCTAATCTATAATGTTTAATATAATGTAGAATATTTTAATCAAATTAGGCTACATGGTGGACTTGGACTTGGGGAGAAGATTTCCACTAAAACAAGTTGTGGGTCAAAGACCTTATTGCTAATGTTACTATCTTATTTTAGATATGATCTTAAAACAAGATCCTAATTATCAAAAAACTTGTTAAAATAAAAATGTCCATCCCAACAAGTGCATTCTTTGTAAAAGCAATAGAAACAATTAGGTATTTAAACCTAGATTATATTTCAAATTCAAAATTCTAGATCATCTTCTCCAAGTGTTTAACCTTTCATGGGTGAACCCAAACTCATTACTAGATCATATTATACAATGGAAACCCCTTGGAAGATGTTAAATATGGAATTTTTATGGCATCTGACTCTTCCTCACTTTTTATGGGGAATTTGGAAGGAGAGGAACACTCACATTTTTTAGGTAAGTAGAGCTTTCAAAGGTCCACAACATCAATGGTTCTAGAATATATCATGGAAGATTGGAGGGCATTTTATTCTAAAGGTAAGCCTTTTTATCTAAAATTATTTACATCATATTGAAATTGGAGCATCATTTCCACTTTAAAATATAATTACCTAAGAATGTGGATATATATTAGGTAAAATGGTTCAATCCTCTATACTTGTGGTTAAAATTAAAATTTTATGGTGCTACCAAAGGCAACCCTAGGAAAGTGGGGGTGGAGGTGTCATTAGGGATAAATAATGGGTTGTTGTGGTAGCTTATGTTGGTTTTATGGTAACTCAAACCAATCACATAGTGAAATCTATAGTGAATTTATGGTGTATACAATTGGTAATAAAAATGAAAGTCTACAATATCATCATCAAAGGGGACTCAATGAACATTATCAACTACCTAATTGGTAAATTACAAACTAGTTGGACCACCCAAAATGAGATTGTTGATACTAAAATCCTATAGAGATATTTCAAATGGGTTGAGATCATCCACATTTACATGGAATAAAAAAAATTGATGCGTTGGCAAACCTAGGGGTCATTGGGCTATGCTTCAATACTTAGAATAATTTAGGGGAGTATCTTAATCACATTATTGACATATTTAAAGTTGAAGCATCAGTAGACTCGATACCCAAAGAAGGGTTGATTTTTTATCATTGGCAATAATCAAAGCCCAAATTTATTCAAATTATTTTATTCAATAATCAAGACACCATTAATCATTATCCAACATGAAGAGTCATTTAGAAGTATGAGGATTTTAATGTCATTAATTGCATGGTTATCTCTATTAACATCAACTTGGTAGTCATTGGTTTAATTACATATAGTTTAAAGTTTGGCTCATGAGCAAAGGTAAGGAAAGAAGGCATTGACAACATGGGAGGTGACAGAGACTGAATTGAACCCATTTATTATGAATAGTTTAAGGACAATGCATTTATATTGTGGGAAGTTAACAAATTACATGAAGATAATTATAGGGTATGACCCCATCCTCTATAATGAGTTTATCATGTCCTACAACAAAAATGGTGGTTAGAATGTGAGGGATGTCCATTTACATTACTAAGGAATCAATAATAGAAGTCACGGGGATGCCCTGTGAAGGCATGAAAGCATTTAAGGATAAACACATTAAGAATGAAATAATCAAAGGATTTTTCAATTTTGATGGCAAACCAAAAAATACTAAGAAATGTTATCTAAGGATGGATCTCCCATACCTGTGGCCAGTGATATATTTGAAAATTATGAAATACCTTACACTATAGGAGAAATATAGACTTCTCTTTTCTCATCACTTCATGCTTCTTAATCATTTTAATGAGCAGAGCTTAGTCAAATTGCCTTATTATTTACTCAAGTCATTATAAAATTCTATGTTGACCTTTCAGTTAAACTTCTTAGAGGAAATTATTAATCAAGCCCTGATATATATTATTGTCAAGGTGGTACAACCCATCAAGTGTAAAGATATTAAGAAGCCTAAGAAGGGGGAATAAATACAATCTTCAAAGGAGAATTCAGAGGTCTTGAATGAAGATTTAGGTGGGTAGAATGTCACTCTTAATAAAATGGCCAAGTAGTTGGCCAAGAAAAAAGGTGAAGGGGATTGAAAGTGGAGGCAAGGATAAAAATGTCCCACATGGTGATACTCCAAATTTTGAAGAGTTGAATCCCACTTCCTCTCATAATGATATAGGGGAATCTCTCACTTGGGATGTTGACAAAGATAATATGAGATGTATTAAGAAATGGATTTAATTCTACGTTTTTGATAGGAGTGAGGAGGCTAAGGAAGTACCTTTATCAAGTAACCTAAAGGTGAATTAATTAGAGGTAAGGATATCTATCCTAGGGAACAAGATAGTTCATTAAATTGGCATGTGGAAGGAGCTAAAATTTGAGTCTAGAGGAATCAGAAGGGATCTGGCTAAGGTTTAGGTTAATGAGGTGGGAAATTATGGGGGTGGAATTTGGAAGAACCACATTTGCACATCCAACCCAAGCTTAGAGGATGCTCTTGAACTATAGCATGCAAAAATAAAAAAGGAATAGGAGTAGAGGTAGCTCACATAGGCCAAATTAAAGGGTGGGAATAATGTGAGAAAAGGAAAAGAGGCCAACTCGAGGAAGAGAGACAAGGAGGAGAATATCAAGGGGCTAAGCAAACATACCAGAAGAAGCCTTAAGTAAGTTGAGGATAAGATATTTTTAGTAAAATTCATCACGAAGACCAAAAATGAAGTTATGGTTGAAGAATTAGTAGATTATTTTGTATCTAATAAATCCTATATTTAGTATTTTTTTAGGCATTCTATAATATGCTTAGGTGGTGGTCTATGTTTAGGAGTTTTTTCGGATCTTCGATAGAAGTCTAGCAACTTCTTAGGGGAAATTTTTATTTTGTTGGTTTTTATTTGGGTTAAAATATTACATATTTTATATTTTTAAAGATTTTAGGACCCTTTAAAATTCATTTATTTACTAATATCCAAAAAAAATGACCAATGTTGATAATAGTAATAATATAGACTAGTGTAGAAGGGGCACATGCCCATTCTATACATGATAGGAATAATATGACAAACATTAGTTATGTATATTTTATATTTTATTAAAGGGAAAAAGGGGATTTTCATAGGGCCCTAACATTATTAAAATTCAATAAAGAAAAAAAGAGAGATGAACATAAGGCTACACATAGTACACGACTCCTAGGCTAGAATACAAAAAATAACTAGGCCACAACTGGTTGGAAACTAGAACAATAGATAAGAAAAAGTTAAGTTAATAAAAAATTAAACAAAATATAAATTTTTTTGACACCAAATACATCAGATGCTATGGAAATTTAGATTTTCCATATTAAAGGTCATCTTCCATCCCTCTTTAATGAGTTTGATATGGTTGATTATTGCACACAAGTCTTCATACAACTTGCACTCAATTATTAAATTTTTCTATGTTCATTCTAAAATTGTCCACCTCAACTTACAAACTATAAAATATTCTCTTTGAATAAGCCACTTCCTCCCTCAGGCTATCAACTTTCCTCTTTAGTTTATACATTTCATCACTAGGTGAGGTTTTCACAACAAAAGAACTAGGCTCATTTCGGTGCTTGGAACTTCTCTCCTTCTTCAACATCTCCAAATATTGAAGGAGCCAAAAATTCATAAATTTATAAAGGATGAAATATTCTTGGAGGTTATCCAATTTATACACAAAAATACTCATTTATTGGTTATTAGGAGAAGAGAGAGGCAAGGCTTTTTCCATAAAAGTTTCAACACATACATTAAAAGGAATCTTAGTAGTAGGCTCCAATACTAGATCTGAATCCTCCTTCATCTCATGCCCTCCATGTTCTAGAACTAGAATTTAATCCTCATTCTCCTTGTGTCAACCATGATCCAAAACCATATCTTTATATTTTCTCTTCACACTCTTGCTTGTCACCTTATTTCATGCTAGGCTCAAATGACGAACCAACTAGCTCTTCACCCAAAATTTCAATCACAACCAAATCAAACTTATCTTAATTATTCTTACTATCCTTTCCATTTTTCTTGAGGGTATAAAGTCTCTAGTGAGTTTTGTATACACACAATATTTTAAAACTTTATCAATTACTAATTTTTTCTCTCTTATAGGAACCTATCGAGTCTCAATCTCTCTAAGTGCATATCTTAAAGGGTGTACAAGGTATGCGATGGGAAAACCATTGGTGTTTTGTAAGATTGTTGTCCCCTATACCACCACTTAAAACCAATACAAAACTATAAGATTTTTGTCTTAGGGAAATGTATAGGAGAGGTTTGTATTTTTTTTGTAAGAATTTTTTCCCCTATACCACCACTTAAAACCAATACAAACACCTCCTATACATTTCCCTAAGATTTGACAACTCCCTTACACATTCTTACAAGAAATTTACCACCTAAAATACCCTACCTAAGCTAATTTCTATTTTTGTCATTTACAAAATAAAGTCACATGGACCAACCATGTTTTTAAAAATGAGCATGTTATGGCTCTAGATCAACCTAACCAACCTAGTATGGGACCTAACTACTTTATTTTTTTAAGAACTAGGTCGATTGGGTTGACTATGTCAACTAAAACTTTAGAAGGAATAAGGTTTATATCCAAATATATAAACACATCCTTTTCATCATTTTTATTAGAGAGGGATAGATATAATAATTTATTTGTACATATATTTATCCACCATTCTACGTGAGGAGCCATTGATTAGGGTTTCATACTTCCTTTGGAGAGAATAATCTTGTCTTGTGTGAAAAGTCTTTTGGATGCATAAGAGAAGTCATATAGCCTAGATCTGATCTATCTTTGTTATCCTTACAAATAAAAATAACCTCTTGTAAATAACCATTGGCCAAGAGAGAGATTGTAGCTCAAAGGGTTCATATTCAAGGTAAGTATTCCTAAATCTTGCTCCTCTTTATTGGTAGATAGATTTACATGCGTTAGATTATGAATATGTTTTTCTCTCCATACAATAGGATTACCTATGCATTAGAATTGCCTATACATGTAAGTTGAGAGTATCAATACTCTAAAAAGGTGATAGAAACTTCATTTTATAGTCTAAGAGTTTTTTAAATCCTACAATGGTGATGAAAAGCCTTAAACACAGTAAGTTAGGGTCACTAGCATTGACTTATTCTTAAACCCTAGCATGAGTTGATGAAGGATATAGTAGGGTTGGAGAATATATATGATAATAGAATCATGGGATCAATTCAAGGTGGTGTAGACATTAGAAAATTTCACATGACATTTTTAGTTGTTGAAACACCTTAGGACCCCTATCAAACCTTGAGTCTAGTTTCCCACCTAGTTAGCTAACTCATCAACCTACTAACTTAACCTTTTAACCAGCCCCTTTTTTACTTAATTTGACCTTTTTTCCATTGAACACTCAACTACTAACAATAAACTTAACCATTTATGGTTAGCTTGACCATCGATGGTCAGGTCTCCTCACCTTCTTAACACATCACCAATTATGTGTGAGATAACGAGGCACAATTTAATGTATTTACCTTATGTGGTGATAACAAACTTCTAAGCATTATGCTCAACAAATTCACCCTCTAGGGAACCTTTCATCATCCATCTCTCTGTACCTATAAAAGGAGGGGAGTGGGAGGTGAAAAGGATCCATGTTCAAGCTATCAAATATTCTTACACAGGTATTCAAGTCTTCTAGAATCTAGTCTTCCTTTAGTAACTCAACATTAGCAAAAGAGACTTGAACCTTTGATAAACTTAATTTTGAGTCCAAAGTACTATTACTCTGGCAAAATTGCTTCATCCTTCAACCATCAACCAACTAATAAGCTATAGGTATATCAATACTTTAGCATTACTACTTTGGATTTCTAACCCCCGTAGACCTGATCAGACCTATTTGCACCTTTTTTCCCAACTACTAACACCTTAATAGAACCATTATTTGACTATATAACTATTATGCCATTCTTTTCTAAGTACCTTCAGAAACCCATAGGTAGCCATTGATGGCCAGCTTAATTATCGATAGTTCACCCAACCACCAATAATCACTATGGTAGAAAATAATAGCAAGTTATTTTCAACCCCTTACCCCCAACCAAACCTAACTTTCTATATTCCTACCTATTCATACACTCTTTTCTAATTTTTTGACCTTGACTTCACCCCATTTAACATGAGTATTGTCCCATTTTTACTATATTTAGTCATTTTCTTTAACAAGCATTCTAATTTCTTCTTGTATATAATTTTATTTAATTTATGCAAGTACATTACTTTTATCATTTTTAACTTTATTATTATCAATAGTGGATTGACAGCCTCCTAGCAAGTGTATGCTTCTTGGATCTGTCTCATGCTAAGAAGTCCATTTAATTATCTTGTTAATGATCCCCTTTGTTAGTGCTTTCTTATTTACAAGTTATTCATTCCAAGCCAAAGAAGAGTTCTTAATATTCAGCTGGATTACATGAGCATCACCAATTAGGTATTTCTAACACACCCTTATTACTAGTTCCTTATCTTCTTCCAAAATTAAGAAATAAGCATAAATTAAGAGAAACATTTTGGAATGCCCAGTGGGACCTAGGATAATTTATGTGACCTTTCTTTCTTCTTTTATTCTATGTTCATTGAATGAAATTTGAAATTTCTTTTGGCATAAAATAAACCCATTGCATTACATTGATTGCTTGCTTGTTTTAGTTCATCTAGTAACATAAAGGCAGAGCAATTAATCATAGTTTCATTCTTGTTATCACACACTTTACCAAACCAAATAATCAATCAACACATCAAAATAAACTTGATACAAGGCTCAACTAGGATTTCATCACCTAGCGGTCAACCTTTCCCTTTCCCGATAATCCCACTTAGAGGTCATTACCAAGGGGAGAACCAACTCAGATCTATAGTTGCGTATAAACTCTAAAATTTAGTATATCTTGGCTAAGAACCTAACACTCTTATCAATATAGTGTGCGAAGTGAGGGGGTAAACCCCAATACCAAGCCATGTACTAAAGTTCAATATAGATTTCTCTCTTGAGCACCTAAACACAACCTAAAACCAACCTTATATTTCCTCTTTAGTACTTGATCTACATTCCAAATTTATTATTCACACTTTCTAATGCATAATACAAAAGTGATATAAAAATAATCTTAAGTTTAAACAAACTTTTAGTATATGATTGGATTGACTTGCATTATTTTCTTTTGCTTATTTTTTGTTTGAGGTGTGAGTTTCATCATTCCTTTCTTATTTTCTCACATGGTCTTTACTAGACAACAGTTGAGAAATAAAATCAGCCAAAGACCATCTTCTTCATCCTCCTCCTCCTCTATGTAGTATACTTCAGATGTTGAGGGTTCTCCTCCTCATTCTTCTGTTCCTACCACGCCTCATATAGTTTTTGAGAGTGATGTGGATTTTACCACATTCTTTGATAACAACCCTATATCCATCCAACATTACCTTAACACCTTATCTCACTATACCTCTACTTCTTTAGTTTCTCACATGGATCCACCCTTTGGTATGCCTCCCCCTCTTATCATCATTTTTACCCCAACCAATCTTTGATCAGCCAATCCACTTCTTCTACCAATATCCCATCCACTACCACCATCAAAACCTAGTCCAACATTCCAACCTATAACTAAAATCCTACTACACCAACCAACACCTCCAATGTAGGGGAAACCTTACCTCTTATTAGCTATACCTCACCTACCATGGGGATATCCTCTACCCCTATTTCAACCATTCCTCTTATCACCACTAACTAACCCATCTCCACCCCCCTTAAAACTTTAGTAATTTCCATACCTCCTTCCCTCCCACCCATTAACACAAGATTCACCACCAAACCTCAACATACCACTTCAACCATACCTCTAAACCAACCCATGTCCATTCCTTAACAAATACCCATGACATCTTACCAATATATTCTTAATCCACAAGGATACATACCAGCTTCTATAAAACCTTATGTGCCCACATACCAATATGGGGCATCATCCCAACCTTCCATGACCACATACCAATATATGGCACCTTCTCAACCTCCCACCTCTTATACTTACATTGCATCCACCCAAGCTCAACTAAACCTACTACCCAACTATGGAGCTCCCCAACCTCAAACAGATTTAGTTAAGATGTTAATGGATAAAATGCCCAATCTTGAATCATCTATTTCTAGGGATCATAACCTTCATTTTATGATCAAATCTACAATGAACCCATTCATTAATCTATTCTTATCTGACCTTATCCTCCTCAATGGGAAATACCTAAGTTTTCCAAGTTTCAAAGTAAAGAGGACCCTCAATAACATTTGAGAGCATTCCACCATTCTTGCTATTTAATCATATATAATGATGCTCTTCTTATTCATACCTTCCCCATGTCCCTATCTGGACCAGCCTTAGATTGGTATAGTACTCTCACCAAACACTCTATATTATCCTTTTCTCAACTAGCCTAAATCTTTTTAGATCACTTTTCATTTAATCTATCTAAAAAGGTTTCCATTACTGACCTTTACTCCATTATGCAATTCGATGATGAATCAATTGCTGATTTCGTAGCTAGATGGAGAGGTCTCATTAACCAACTTTATTTCTCATTACCCTAACCTAAACTAATTGAAATATTTTCTTGAGGTTGTGCTAAACATATTGATCCAACTCTTCAGGTTCATACTTTTAGAACATTTGATGAGGCATTTACCATGGCATGTAAACTTGAAATTAGAGACATTGATGAAGGGAAATTGAAACTAAGAAACAAGAATTCCAATGTTAAATCCAATGATCCTTATTTAACCAAAAACACTAACCCATCCAACCATCCCAACACCAAGACAAAGTCAACCACAAACATGGTTGTCCTCAAATCCACTCTACCTCTAATTATCAACCAACCAAATCAAACCAATTCTTCTAACCCATCAAACCAACAAACTCCCAACCAAAACCAAACCACTCCAAGACAATACACTCCCATAGGGGAGGCATATGCTTTAGTTTTGGATAAACACCTTAAAGTTAACCTCATCCAACTTCCTCCCATCAAACTATTCCAATAATTATATGCTTCTCACTCCACACCTAGTTGGTACAATGAAAATGATCTATGTGCCTTCCATCACATTATTGGACATGATGTTAGTAGGTGCAATACCTTTAAAACTATTATCCAAAACATGATTGATAAGGGTGAACTAGCATTAGATAATCCCAATGCACCTCTAAACCAATCATTATACATCTTTCAAAAACCTTTTCCTAATCATTCACCTTACACCAACCATGACAATAACCAACGAAAATCATCTCATGCTCGTGAGGTACACACTGTCAATGTTGTTACCATTGAACCTATTATTGAAGAAACCATTACCTTAACTACCTCTTCTTCCACCCTGTGGTGGAATCTTCTTCTATTCCTTTGGAAAACTAAACGAAGGAAACAAAATCCCTCTCTTTCAATAGAAGAGATGATTGACTTACCCACCTCTCCTCTGATAGAATTACTAGAGGAGGCCACCATTATGCCAACCATTATTTCAACTACTTCTTCCAATTAACTTATGAAAGTGGTGAAACCACTACTCTTTCCTTTGGATATACAAACAATGGAAGCAACCACCTCCATTTTCTTATTTGAACAAACCACACTCTCCTTACCTACCGTAAAACCAACCACTCCTTCTTTAGAAACCACTCCAAAGGAAGAGATTATCTCCTCTATTCTTTCCATAGAGACACCATCTTTCTCAACCTTCGAACCTTCCACCCAAGACAACGGTGAATAAATTGTTCCCTCACCTTGACCTATGGGATTAATATTGAAAACCAATAACCAAGGAATGAAAGCCATCTATAAACCTTTTTCTAGATTGGTCTAAAATCTAGAGTTTACCTCTCAACCCAATCTAGATAGGACCACCTTTTGACACTATCTTGGGATACCTTACTAAAACAAAAAATAACCTTTAACTTCACTTAAATCTACCCTAAAACCCATCATTACCTCAACCCCATATTTAGATAATTTTTCCTCCAAAACCATAGGGGAAGCATCCAACCCACCTTTATCTAAAATTGCTAAATCACCCTACACCTCTTTGACCAAACCCATCAAGAATATAAGAATACTTCCTACCCCTAGCTTGGCTCATCCATATTTGAAGTTGGACTTAATCCCATCAAGTCCACAAAATAAATCTTTGACTAAACTTATCAAAAAGTTGGAGCCACCCAAACCTTCTAAAACTAGACCCATACCACCCCTTCTCTTTTACCTTCAATTTTAGGACCCCATCCATCTAATATCCTCATAACCCATTCCTCTTGTAGTAAATATTCTCCTTTTACTCTACCTACACCTACTTCCACCAAAAAAATATAATCCCCATCATTCTTGACTAACCTAGCTACCTCTACCTTCCCACCTATCACTAAATCTTCACCCTCCACATCTTAATATTCCACATCCAAACCAACCATAACCAAACAATCCCAACTAAAACCACCTATCAAAACCATCCCACCACCTCCAATTTTCATGGCAAAGCCTACTCCCAAGAAGGTTCCCACTTCTAAAACCAAAAACCCAACACCCTCAACACCTTTGATCAAATCTTATTCAACCATTCTACAAAGGTTGTTGAAAACCTCTTCTTTAACCTTACCAACCATCACAACTTTCAACCCTTCACATCTTAAACCAACATGGTTAAATGACAATTTGATTTACCTATACCATAGGACACTAAGACATGATATAAAGAACTATAAATCTCTCCAAAAACTTGTCCATAGCCTATGGGATGAAAATGATCTATTATTGAATGAACCTCCCTTGAGCCCATTAACAACCCAACTACCAATCCAAGCTACCCAACACTTATCTACTCCCCCACTCTCACCTAAGAGTGAGGGAGAATCAAAGCAACAATCTAAACCAACATTTTCTCTTATCCACACCATTCATATGGTTACCTGATCTCAAGCCCAATAAAAAGATAACGGAAAAGAAAAAGTGTCTATTCCATGGACATACCCTTCAACCCCCAACCTTACAATAGAACCCAAACACCTCCACCATTACCTAAACACAAAGTATCCATTTTGGGTGCATCCCCTTCCAACCCTTCCAAATCCATTCAACATGTATTGTTGAAACAACTTCACCAAAATCCAATGAAAATGAGCTTATATGAATTAATCAACACCTCACCTCCTCGTCATCAAATATTGATAGAGATACTACAATACATAGAGGCTCAAACTAAAGATCCTCAACTTCTTATAGCCTTTGTCAGAGCCCTTCAACTTTCTACCCTATTCACCTTTAAGGACTTAAAATTACCTTTTATACATCCTGAAGATCCTGATCCTCCCCTCTTTATCATGTCATACATCAACCAAAACCATATCAAGAGGGTGATGATTGATGGAGGGGATAGTATCAACATTATCTCCTCCCATGCCCATGAAAAACTTGAGTTGCCAAAGAACATCATGTCTAAAATTGTAGCAGTTCTTCGCTCTTTCAATGATATTATGGCCACTACCTTGGGAACAATTATTCTACATATTTGTTTGGGACATCACACCATTCTATAACTCTTTTATGTTATAGAGGTAAATTTTCCATAAAATTTTTTACTTAGATTCCCTTGGATTTGTGTTATGAATTGTGTCCCTTCCACTTTACATCATTGCATCAAATTTTAGCACAACTATTATGTTATCACCATACTGGTTGACCCTGGTCCCTTTTCATCTTGAAATATGATGTACCAACCCAATGATGTTCTTCTTCCTCATCCATCTACCTCACCACTAAATACCAATAATCCTACCCCTATAGTTGATGAATATTCAATAAGATCATCCATCCCTTCTTCAAAGATCCCCATAGAGGACCCATTAGAACCCACATTCTAACATCTCTCACTTGGGAAGTATCACCTTTTATCCTTGGATGCTTTCCCTACTCCTCAAGAGTATGGTAACCTTGATCATGACCCTATTTATGACTCTTAACATCAAAACCATCATCCCTTTTTGGCTGCCCAATCATTGAACCAATTTCATCTATGGGGAACTTGATCATCCACTTATTGCTTTCTCTACCACCCCTTATATCTGACCTTTTACCTCTGATTTCTCATATCTCAAAAAACCTACCTTTGCTAAAGTGTACCTTCATAAGTGTTATTTGAAGGGGTTTGGCCTTGGAATTTATGAATAGGGACTTCACAAACTACCCATAATCAAAACCCAAAAACCTTATGAGTTATTTGGCCTTGGGTTCATACCATCAGAAGAACCCACCTCACCAAAACCCATCACCACCATCGATGAGGATATCTCATCCTCACCAACCCCATCTCCTTCAAAGTCTAAGGATTTTGATATCAACCCATCTAACTCTTTTTTAATCAATATTATTAGTTTAGGCCCCCAACCTATCAAAAGGATGGCCAAACTAAAACTCTTCCTCTTGTCTATCTTAAAATGTTAGAAAATGATTCTCTTACCATCAATAGCATTCAAAATTAGGATGATTATTCCATTCTCACCTACCTCAGTGTGGGGGATTCTTATATCCACAAATATCTTCCTCCTAAGAACCAAACCATGTTGAATTAATCTACCATTGATGTCAACTTGGGTACTCAAGCAAACCCCTACATTGTCAAGATTGAATGATTCTTGAATCCCATATAACAACAAGATTAACCTTCATTCCTTTGTGAACATAAAATAGAATTTGATTGGTCTAATTAGGATATGCTTGGAATTAACACTTATATTTCTCTCCATAGCATTGTCACTCGTCTTGATGTTAAACATGTCAAACAAAAGCTTTGCAGGATGCACTCTTGCATTGCACTTGTAAAAGAGGAACTTTAATACCTATTATCTATGGACTTCATCTAACCTATTAAATTATCCTCAATGGGTTTCTAACATCATTCCCATTAATAAACCAACATGGGGACTTGGCCATTGTATTGGCTTTCATGACCTCAACCTTGCTTGTCCAAAGTATGACTTCCCTTTGCCTAGCATCGACCAACTTATTGATCTTACAACTGGCCATAAGATATCGTCTCTCATGGATGGTTTCTTGGGATATAATAAAATCTTTATTTCTCCCAAAGATCAACATAAAACCTCTTTTATCACCTCATAGGGAACCTTCTGCTACAAATCCATGCCCTTTGATTTAAATAATGTTGGTGCAACCTACCAACAATCTATGACCTACATATTTCATAACCTCATCCATAAAATTGTAGAAGACTTTATGGATGATCTCCTTGGGAAATTAAAATATCACAAGGATCACCTATATGTTCTCAAAATCATCTTTGAATGCCTTATCCATTTCCATGTCAGACTCAACCCCAAGAAATATATTTTTGGGGTTCTTCCTGGAAAGCTCTTTGGCTTCATTATCTCCCTTTAAGGAATTAAAGTATACCCTACCAAATTCAGATCAATTTTGGAAATTCCACTTCCAACCTACCTTAAGCAACTCCATAGCTTGAAAGGGAAGCTCCAATCAATCTATCGATTCATATCTCAATTATTGGATAGATGTCAACCTTTTCACCATCTTCTCAAGAAAGATACATCTTTTAAATGGATTAAGGACTACCAACAAGCCTTTGATTCACTCAAAGAATACATTATTTATCCACCTATATTACACCTCCTAAACAGGATCAACCATTTTACCTTTACATCTCTGTTACTGACCATTCCCTAGGGGTAATGCTTGCTCATCATGACAAATAGAACAAAGAGCAATCTATCTACTACATAAGTCAAATGCTTATAGAGTATCAAACCCGATACTCCCATCCCAAAAACTTTCCCTTTCCCTCATTATTGTGGCTTCCAAGATTTGCCACTACCTTATTAATCATAAAATCTACATCATCACTAACACTGACCCATTCAAGTACATGCACTCTAAACCATACCAAAACTAGTGTATGGCTAAGTGGCTCATGCTTTTAGTTGAGTTTGATCTTGAGATTCTTCAGTATAAGTCAATTAGATGGAAAGTTATTTTTGATCAATTGGCTAAATCTCCTCTACTAGATAGCCAACCTCTTCCTCTTATATTTATAGATGAGTCTATCATGACTCTTTTTCAAGAAGACCCCACCTTCCAAATGACCATGTTCTTCAATGGCTCCAAATGCCAACATGGTGGGGGTTCCAAATTTATTCTTATTCCCCTCGATGGTGAACCTCTTCCCCTCTCCTTTAAACTTAAATTTGAGTGCACAAATAATGTGGCTGAGTATGAATCCCTAGTCATAGGTCTCCAAACCACTCTAGCCTTGGGAGTCAAGATAATTAGTGTCTTTGGAGATTCCCAACTTGTGGTTTTCTAGGTCAATAGATCTTACCAATGTAAAAATGATGTCTGTCTAAAGTATAAACATCTTGTAGATGTACTCTTAGCATCATTTGATCATTACCTTATCCAGTCAGTTCCATGAACTACCAATAAGTTTGTGGATACAATGGCTTCCCTTGCTTCCCAAATTTCTTCTCAACCTTCTAACTATAAAATATTTGTCACCATCCATTGCTTTGTCACCCCATCTTATATCTATTTTGATCTTCCTACCATTTTTAGTGTGGAAGTATCTCCATAAAATATATAGTACCAAAAAAAAATTGATTACCTCAACCTTGGTATCATTCATCAAAACCTCTCTAGAAATGCTTGAATAGCTTTTGTTCAGAGTACCTCTCATTATACCATACTAGGGAGAATCATTTATAAACATGGATGTGATGACCTCATTCTCTATTGTCTTCAAAGTCATGAAACTTTCCATGCCATGAAGGAAACACATGAAGTAATATGTGGGGGACATTTTAGTGGTTTAGTTGTCACTAAACATATCCTTTGCCTTGGATACTATTATCCCACCCTTAACCAAGACTATTGCGATTAAGTAAAAAAGTGTGTCAAATGTCAACAACATGCTAATTTACACCATACACATACCCATGGCCTCCAAATATCTAAATAATTTTGGCCATTCTCATAATAGGACCTAGATCTCACAGGGGAAATCAATCCTCATTCATCACAATTCCACCAATACATAATTACTACTACCAAGTATTTCACCAAGTGGGTGGAATCCATTCTTCTCATCTCTATGAAAGCCAAGAAGATTGTCAATTTAAAAAACCATCAAAATAAACTAACTCTCAATCTTAATACACCCATACCTCATTCTTTGATCATTATCAAGGTTAGAGCCCATGTCCTACTACTTGGCCACATCCTCATCCACCTTGCATGTTTGGTCCTAGCTGATCTCCTCAAACACACTCAACTAATCTACAACCACCACCTCACCCAAACATTCAGTCAAACAATCTCCCAACAAAATGTCGAATTGTAATATCACTAGAGCATGGAAATCATGAAGTCAAATTATCAAAAGTGAAAATGAAATTTCATTTTCACTTTTTATATTCTAGCTTTTTAGTGTTTCCCCTGACTGTCGATGATCAGGGTCCCACACTTTTTCATTTTAGGTACTTATACCTACATGCCAAATTTTGGAGATCACCTCATCTCCCCCATAACAAATTTGAACTTTTTGGATATTACCCTTCTGCAACCAACCATTAGACCACATCCACCTCAAAATTGGCCATTTTTTCCCTGAACCATCACGTATTTTATGATGACCTTATTTGGTCCTTTTGACTATGTTGACTATTTTTTCCATGTTGACCATTTAAATTTTACACCACCTCATGCATGACCAAACCCCTTATGTTTTTCAAGGGAGAACTTCCTACCTTGAATACCTATGAAAACATCAACCCTATCTAGGAGACTTATATAATAACCTGATCAGCTATGACCAATACTATGGACCAGTTACACTATCACTTATCCCTTTAGAAAAAACTTTATTTTTTATCAACATTGGCAACCTTAGTCTATGTGTGATCTTGATTATCGATCACACTTAGTCATATTTTGTGTACATGTTTGCATTTCAAATTCCCAACCCTTTTGTCACCACCTAGTGACTCACCATCAATCGCTTATAAAACCTTGAATTGATTCTGGTTTTACCTCATTAACTCCTAATTTGAGGAGGAACACCTCCTCCCATACTCAGGGCAATCAAACGTTGGACCAAACAATCCATTTTTATTTTATAGCTTGTTAATTCAAAGGTATATAATAAAAAGGGGCAAAATGTAGACACTAAAAAACTACACATGATAGTTCTAGTTATCTAAATGCCTTAAGACCCCTATCAGACCCTGAGTCTAATTGACCACCTATTTAGCTAACTCATCAACCTACTAAGTTAACTTTTTAACCAACCCCTTTTTTACTTAATTTGACCTTTTTCCCTTGGATACTTGATTTTCAATGGTTAGCTTAATCGTTGAGAGTTATCCTGACCATTGATGGTCAGGTCTCTTCACCTCCTTACCTTCTTAACACATCACCAATTGTGTGTAAGATAATGAGGCATAATGTAATGTATTCACCTTATGCAGTGATAATGAACTTCCAAGCATCATGATCAACAAACTCACCCTTTAGGGAACCTTACATCCCCCATCTCTCTTTTTCTATAAAAGGAGGGAAGTGGGAGGTGAAAAATATCCATGCTCAAGCTATCAAGTCTTCTTGCACATAGGTATTCAAGTCTTTCAACATCCAGTCTTCCTTCAACAACTCAACATCAAAAAAAGAGATTTGAACCTCTATAAAATTTGCTTTTGAGGCCAAAGTACTATTACTTTATAAAAATTACTTCATCTTTCAACCATCAACTAACTATCAAGCTATAAGTATATCAATACTTTGGCATTATTATTTCAGATTTCTAACCCCCTAGACCTGATCAGACCTATATACACCTTGTTTCCCAGCTACCAAAAACTTAACATAACCATTATCTAACTATCTACCTATTTTTCCATTCTTTTTTGAGTACCTTAAAAAAACCATAGGCAACTGCTGATAGTTACCTAACTATCAATGGTTAACTTAACCACTGATGGTCACTATGGTAGAAAATAACAAGTTATTTTCAGCCCCTTACCCCCAACCAAACCTAACTTTCTATGTTCCTACCTATTCACAGATTCTTTTCTAATTTTTGAACTTGAATTCACCCCCTTTGACATGAGTATTAACCCAATTTTGATATATTTAGTCATTTTTTTAACAAGCATTCTAATTTCTTCTTGTATTGCATTTCATTTACTTTATGCAAGTACATTACTTTTATCATTTTCAACTTGATTGTTATCAATAGTGGATTGATAGCCTCCTAACAAGCATATGCTTCTTGGATCTATCTCATGCTAGGAATAACACTTAAATATCTTTCTAATGATCCCCTTTGTTAGTGCTTTCTTATTTGTAGGTTATTCCTTCCAAGCCAAAAAGGAGTTCTTAACATTTGTTTAGATTATGCACGCATGACCAACCAGGTATTTCTACCACACCCTTATTACTAGTTTTTTATCTTCTTATAAAATTAAGAAATGAGAGGAAATTAAGAGAAACAAGTGGATGTCATAGACCTAAATAGGTCATTGGGAACTCAAACCGAACATCAAAAGTGCTCTTTCCGACCTAAACTCTCCTTGACCTCATAGAACACAATCTTATCAGCCCAAGATGCACTTTCTCTTAATTAATAATATATAGAGGGTTTTCATGGTGACCTAAGCTCATTTTAGATGATATTATACCTTGTGTACTTGAGATTTATGGCATTGGTAAGTTGATTGATGCCCCAGGCTTTATGAAACATCTTTAAGAGTGCAAGGCACTCATAGGCTACCAAAGAGACCAATTTTAACCTGATGAGAGAGAAGATGAATTTAATGCCTCAAAATGAATTGAATAAACCTTGAAACAACATGGATGAAATTAAAAACTCCCCTCCCATGCAATTGGTTGGCATGTGTAGGCTACAAGTATACGAAAAAAGGCCAAAAAGATTATTTCAAGCTACTTGGGAGGTCTGTACAAGGTGCCAAGATATAAAATTTGACATAGAGTATTATCAAGAGTTATTTAAATTAAATCACTTTTTTTTTTGTTTTTACATGTGTGTGAATACTATAGAGCTAAAACTTAGTCTCTAGGCCTAGAGGGCTAATAAAAGCCTAATTTATGAGAGAAAATGGGTTAAAAATAACACTTCCACTTAGAGTGAGGACATGAAATTTGGCATGCATATGTAAAGCCATACTGGGTCCTAAAATATGTGCTTAGTTTCTCAATAACCTCTATAAATTCTTATACACAATGAGGTTTACACATTTTTAAGGATATAAGGAATGAGGCCAAATGAGACCTTTTGGTGAAAAATGAGTTCTTGGGGGTAGATTAAGACCTCAAAATGAGTTTTTATAGGTATTATATGATATGTATATTCCATCCATGGAGATATAATTCATTGGAGAAGATGAACTCAAGTTTTGAAACTTGTAAGCAAGATTAGCCTAGTGAGATGAAGGGGTTTCAAGACACCTAAGGATATGGATCATGATTACTACTAAAACATTAATTTGAGAGATTATAAAACTAAGGAAAGGTGTAAATATTAGATCTGTAATGTAACTTAACATAATTTTATGTTGAATAATCCCATTTGTCCTCTTACAAGCAAAGGTAAAGGGAAGTTTTGAAAAGCAAGTCAAGGTGTCAAGCAAGGTTTGAAATTTCCACACCAATTGGAGTAGAAGAGATTGTTTAGGAGACTAAAACTTGTCCTTAAATACTATATGGGGTATTTTAATACCTCTCTTCTTAACTGTAACTCATGAGACACTTGTCATCTCTCTCTCCCCTATGCTCTTCTCTTTCTTCTCTCAAATCTCTCTATATATTGAGCCTTGAGATGCTAAGTTTGTATCCTCCACCTAGGTATGGAAAATAACTTCCCATTTTTATCCTTTTATCAATTATAATAATATGGTTTTACCTCATCTATGGATTGGTTTCAATGTGTATGCTTGATTAATTTATCTTACTAAGTGATAGTCTTGCTTCCTTGGCATATTTGTCCTTTATCACATTCATGTTCAGATTATAATCATTTTTGTAAGTATTGTGAAGTGTCTAAGTGAGGTGAAAGGGTTTATTGAGTAGCTTATTAACTATTGTCCTACTATGACCTTTTAACTAGTCCTAACGCAAACATTCTTCACAACCTTCATGAAAAACATTAATGTAGAGAGATAGATTTGGAGTAGTGTCATATGCAGGTTAGTATCTTGTTTGAAGTGCATATTAATTTGGTTGGTAGTGGTAAAATAATATTTGGTAGATCACCCACATTAGAATAGTTTTATCTCCCTTTTCCTATCAAGTGTTAGATTAGTGTTTGAGCCTAAGTGATTCATCAAGGGGAGCTAGCCCTTTAACCTAGAAATTCACCTCTCCAATAGGGTACCCACAACCTTGAGGTGTTTACATGTTACATAAAATTTGTAACACTTTAAGTGAATTCCAAAGGGTGTAAAGTTTATTGATAACACTACCCACTACCAAAAACTTGGGCAATACATTGACACATTACGACCAATCATTACCCAACCCAAAGATAAGACCATACATCCACCTAAGATACTTTTAGAGAACATCCCTAAATATGGGTAGGTATATTATATTTGGAATTAGTGTTAAATACATCATACTAATCAATTTTTCATGATTTTGTAGCATCTTTGTGATTTTCCATAGTCTATACCAGCACTAGTTATTCCTTCTCCTACATGTCTCTCGTGAATGAAAGTTACTCCTTCTCCATTGGTTGCACATGATCCTAGCTCCAAATATACCATTCACATCGAGATAAATTTTCCTTGCATTAAAAATACCACAAAGGAGATACCACATGAACATTAATCTTCTTCTTCTACACTTACCTTTTCGGTTGAGATGATAGGAAATAAGTCTTTTCACAACTTTCTAAAAAGATTGATGAGACTCTCACTAACATCAAAATTTAACTACATAGGGATGTTTCAAATGTTATGGATAACATTTTTGGTCAGATATATTAGTATTTTTTAATATGACTTGGTGTTCTCTCACATTATTTTATTACATGATTTTGATTGAATTTGTGATCTATTCATATATCTTATATTTTTTTACTATTTATCAAACATGATTTCACTTATCTCTATTGCATGAACCATTATATTATGCTTTATGTGTTTTACATGGTTTCATTCTATTACACTTTTTCTTATGGCATATTCTCATTATTTTCATGGATGTAAGCTTATGCTTATGGTTTCACTTCTTTCACATGGAGTCCTTTATTTTCTATGTAATGACTATTTGTTATCTTTCACATTCAAATAAAGATAATTATTATTGTGTCTTAGTTATACAACCCTTATTCCCTTAGTATTTTATCTTTACCATATGATCAGTTAGTAAACAAGACTTCTCAGTGTAATACTTTTATAGATTGATATATTTTGATCTCCCTTCTTCCCTTATTTCCCTTTCACATACTAATCATACATATAGTTGAAACTTGAGATTACATATCGGTTTATAGGTAAGCCTAAGTTATTTAATTAGTCATATCTCTAGTTAATTAGCCTCATTTAACTAAAGTCTAAAGCTCATTCATTTGTATCAATTTTATCACTCATGTTGGTTATTCTAATTTTTATGGAGGAGGAATCATAAAAGCCATAAAAAAGTTAAAAGCTAAATCAATTAAACAAAATAAAATGATACAAAAGGCAATACCAAATTAAAAAGTATAATCGCACTAAAAGATGTGATTTACTATCTTTATCACATATCCTATTTCTAATCAAATCTCAAACTCCACAGTTAGCCTCATTATAGAGTTAAGGTCCATTGGGATGTGAAAGGCCAATAGATTAGGATAGGAGAACAAAAAAATAAAAATCTTTATAGTGATACCTAATTTCTTACACAAGTACCCAATCTTCTCATTAGACTAATGACTCTGTAAGAAGTCTTAAGGAATAGAGAACATGTTGTGGGAGGGTAAGACCATTTTAATTTCCTTGTTCATATAACCTTCATGAGTTGATCTTACTATTCCACCTAATTTCCTATATAGTTGTGTGCTTATTGTGAGTAGGTATCCTTTATATTTTAATGGTCACTAGACTCTTAGTGTATTTCCTTCTTACTTATTATGCATCATGTTTACTAAGGTTTTCTCATAAAAATGCTTATATCGTTATTTTTAAATTCCATGTTTCATTACAACAATCCTAATATTTCCCTTGATAAATTTTATTTTGTTAACTGATCAAAATTCCTAGGGTTTCCCTTTGTGAGTTGTATTTTAAGACCTTTGATAGGACTAGGTATTCCTCACAAAACATTTCCTTATTTTTTTATTTATTTAACATTCACCTCATTGGTGTTCACCTTGTGAGTTATAGTGTAATACCATGGATGGGATCAATCTCTCCTCACAAATTACCACATTAAACATATTTAA
Source organism: Torreya grandis (assembly GCA_037957365.1). Taxonomy (NCBI): domain Eukaryota; kingdom Viridiplantae; phylum Streptophyta; class Pinopsida; order Cupressales; family Taxaceae; genus Torreya; species Torreya grandis. The sequence goes on from JARHVA010000140.1 coordinate 1,670,308, forward strand.
ATTATTTCCATATTTATCTCCACCTCATTGGTGTTTTGTTTGTGAATTTTAGTGTAATACCTTGGATAGGACTAGGCTCTCATCCTAGAATATTCAAATAAAAAGTTCATACTATAACCGAGCCACAATAAGATTGTATGCTTAAAATTTAAGAAAATTTCTATTAGATTATGATTTACACATCATTTACATACTTCCCATCTTGATTTAATATGTTCTATGCTTACTTCATAAACACTTCATTTTTATCTTCTTATTTTATGATTGTGTGTATGTTTAAAACCATTTTATTAGATTCTCATACTTCCCATCTTGATCTTGTATGATTCATTTTATTTATACTTACATTTTTTTTATACTTCCCATCTTGATCTAGTATGATTGATTAACTTTATTATTCATTTTTTTATACTTCCCATCTTGATCTAGTGTGGATTAACTTTATTATTCATTTTTTTTATACTTCCCATCTTGATCTAGTATGATTGATTAAATTTATTATTCATTTTTTTTATAGCATTAGTTTTCACATGTTTTCCACTTTATTACAAATTTTCATACTTCCCAAGTTGATATAGTATGACTTATATTTTTCTTAATTTGGTGTAATTTTTACTTTTACATGGTTTGAAAACATTTTTTTACCTATTACTTTACCATTTTGGTTTATTATATTTATTCATCTTTTATTTTCACACATTTCCCATCATGATATAATGTTTACTACAGTTTATAATTATTTATAATTTTCCAAATCATTTTGCTTTTATTTTTAACCATGCATGTGTATCACATAATGCTAGAAAATAAAACATACATCACATATTTCCCATAGCATATACAATGAAAGTAAAATACATGTGCTAGAAAGGAAATACATCCATACATCCTTCCATAAACAACAAATACAAATAATAGACCAAGAAATGTCCATATCAATATATATAACATGATTTTGATACAATATAATACAAAATATAATAGTTACAACTCTAAGGTTATTCTTCAACATGTTTATCCTATGGTTGATCAATGCTACCCATGGATGCCTATGACTGACCCCTCTAAATGAAATGTTGTAATGAGGTAGTCTAGGATCTCAACCCATCAACATGTTCCTATAGATTGGCCACCTAGGATTGCATACATTCAAACTCTACATTAGTCACTATATGGGTGGCTCACTCCTATGCCAACACCTACCAAGCACATGCCTCTCCCTCTCCTACTCCTATATGTGGATATAATCTATCTCCTCATGATTTTAAATATAGAAAAGCCTCCCCCACCAATATAAACTAGTTAACATAAGTTAGGGCAGATGGTACCACAAGGTCTACCAAGGTGGAAGGCTCATAATAGGATAACACCCCATCCAAAATATCATGGTGTGAGACCATAATCATGGATCCCCATATAATATCATCTATATTAGTTTCTATATATATAACCATCTATCTATCCCAAATACATAAATAACAATGCAACTAGTGATCTATGTCAAAAGCTTAATAAAGTCAAACATTTTTCACTAGTGTCCGTTTTTCCAACCATAATATTCTTGTTAGCCTGACTATTGAGTACCTCCTTTTTTAGATACCTCCATAAAATTTCAAAACTTGGAGTCGCTACATGTGCTCATTATGATCCCTTCCTTAGCCACCTCTCTATCAACCAAATGTGCCTAGCATCCACCATAGGATCTCCATATGCAACTACTCACACTTATGTCCCCTCTCTTTGATGGTGTCTCTATCTCTTATGATCTCAATTTTTCCATTATCACCCTTGTTATGGATCCACTACCACTTTGCCTACATCATCACCCTCTATGTCCAAAACTATAACATCTTTTGTCTTGGTCTTTAATAACCCCTATTATTTTACCTAGCCTACCCATGGTCTCACTTACTAAGGCTTAATGATAGGTATCTTTGTAAGAACCCCTACACCTCCTCTACCTCTTAGTTCTTTATAATGTCATGCCCAATAATAAGACACTACTAGGTGAGCCATCACATGTGGTAGGCCTAGTTATCTAGGTACATGAGCTATGATATGTGGATCCACCCATGAAGTATAATGTTATTTGATCTAAACATGCACCGAACCCATAGAAATAGTAGCCCAAGTTAACCATATAATATTAATGTGAATGTAAGGTTGCTAGACTATCTACCCTCATGTCATTATTTATAAAGGTAGGACATGGGGCATGGTATGCACTGCATGATCTTGTCTCCATCATACTACTTGAGTTAACCTATCATTAACTACATGGGGTAACCAATCCATTTGATTCATAGGGAATCTCTCATAAATCCAAGAACTGGACAAAATGATGGGACCCATAATCTTTTATCCCCAGGTTAACATACCATACATATCATGCACGAGCTACAACCAAATGACAAAGATTAAATAATACAACTCACCCTACTCTAGGATAGACTGACATAAGGCTATTGTGTATAAAGTTACCTTCCCATATGACTTGTGATATAGAAAAAATATTAACAAAAGTCTTATCATGGCCTTACATATATCCAAAATGGTTGAGATATATCAAATAAGTTAACCTTTAACCTAGAGTAAATCCTCTCTAATATAGTCACTCAAAGGGATAGGGCTCACCTCTCCTCCTTTGTCTCTAATGCATCACATATGATAGGATTCCCAAGAATGGAAAATCCAAGTAATGGATGGACATCCTCTAAAGTAATGCCCACCTCTATGCTATCCCCCTCCACCTCCCATCATAAAATGTTGGTTAGTCATTCCCATACTCCTAGGAACATGACAACTAGATCAACACTAAGTGGGATCATCCTAATATCCATGATTATTACAAATCCTAAGGAAACCATCTGAGCTTGATCTACATTTGATGGCTGCTATAGTAAAGATGGTAGCCATGATGCATCAATCAGGCACCAAAATCTTTGTCATCTCTATAAAATATCAAACAACAAAGAATGCAATAGATATTGATGTAATATTAATAAAATACATGTTTAAACATTCTTAAAATACTATAAATTAACTACTTCATCAAGCTATTTTTATTATTTTTCCTATTTTCCTACATAGATAACCCTTTTAATTCTAAATCATCCCTATCACCTCTTTGCCATACTAAGTCAACCCTTTATTATGTAGTCGGCCCATTATTACAAACTCTATTAGCCTTTTCGATATTAAATAAGAATTTTCCCATTCCTTGTATATTATATCATCCCTATGGCACATAGTCAGCCTCATTTAATAGATTATATTAGACACCTACTGCATACTATATCAACTAGAATGTACTATGTCAGCCATGCCTATTTTTATAACTAGGTCAACCTTCTGCTACATAGTCAGTAACCCCTAAAAATACAAATTTATCCCTCTACTATGCAATCAGCCACCTTAATTTGTCTTACCTTTTCCAACTGATTTGGTAGGGTTGACTCATTTCAAAAGTTGTTACAACTTTTCAACTATTTCCCATAAATGCCTTAAGCATTTATTGGTATAATTCTTTCCTACCCAATATATTATTTTACCCCTAATTTACCTAAAAATTTATTAGGGTCATTTTTGGTATCTACATTTTTAATTAATATCTATTTTCTATATCTAGCTTAATTTCAAATAAAATTACCAAAAAAATTGAAATTAATGCATCACTTACCTGAGCAACACTAGTTGCGTCCACTAGATGCCCTCCACGTCAAAATTATCATCTCCTTACCATGGTCACTCTCTGGGCTCAACTACATCTCTCAGAGTAATATTTTCTCAGAATAGTAAAAATAACAAATGAATTAATTTTCACCCTATTTATGTTTCCTATTCAAAATTATTCACCTACCAATTATTAACCAATAGATTTCATTTTTCACTCATAACTTTGTTTCTACTAGTTCTTTTTCCAATCTAAAAAATGTTCTATAATCCTAACATCATTGAGAATTTTTCCACATATCACATCTATTTTTTTTTAAATTATGTTTTTTTGCTTATTTTACAGGTTCATCTACTGTACTTTACATTAGACACCTTCACATTTCTCTCACTTTCTTCTTACTCTACAACACTAAGGTAAGTAAAGGTATGCATTTTTAAATTCTATCCTTTTATTTATATTATTTTCTTATTACTATAATTTAATTAGCTCAGCATTGTGTGTTACTATGTTCTTTTCTCAAAGCACTAGACCGTTTGCAACTACATAACATGTGATGAGATTTGAATATGTATACACACAATATTTTTAAACTTTATCAATTAATGATGCTTTTTTTCTTGTTGGAACTCATCAAGTCTCAATATATTTGAGTGCATGCATTAAAGGGTGCATAGGGAAAGGGGTGAGAAGACCATTGGTGCTTTGTAAGATTGGTATCCCCTATACCACCACTTCAAACTAACACAAAGCTCTCATATACATTTCCATAAGCTTTGACACCTCCCTTACACACTCATCCAATAAATTTACCACCTCAAACAACCCCTACCTAAGCTAAATTATCTTTTTGTCATTTATCAAACAAAGTCACATGTGCAAACACTGTTCTTAAAAATGAATATGTTACAAGACTAGGTCAGCCTAATTGACCTATTCTAATACCTAACTACTTTATTTATTTAATAACTAGATTGACTAGACTAATTATGTCAGTTAAAATTTTGGAAGAGTTTAGGGTTAGATATAGATATATAAACACATCCTTTTCACCATTTTCATTAGAGAGAAATAGAGATAATCATTTATTTGTGCATCTGCTCATCCATCATTCTACTTGAGGATCCATTACTTAGGGTTTCATACTTTCTTTAGAGAGAAGAATCTTGTCTTGTGGTAGAATTATTTTGGATGAATAGAAGTCAAATATCCTAGAGATGACATAACTTTTTTATCTTTACAAACCAAAACAACCTATTACAAAGCACCATTGGCCAAGGGAGAGATTGAGGCTCAATGAGTTTGTCTTTAAGGTAAGTATTCCTAAATCTAGATCCTCTTTATTATTATATAGACTTGTGTGTGTTAGCTTATGAATATGTTTCTCTCTCTATGCATTAGGATTACTTCTACATTGACTTGAGTAGAGTTATTCTTTGCATGTTTACTTTTATGTTTATTATCCCCATTTTATGCCACATGCTTTGGTGAGCACTAGATTAGATTTACTTTACTTTTTTATTACTTTGATAATAAAGCATAGGACCTAGTTAGGGTTATTGTGTGGTATTTATTGATTAGAGGCTTTGGAACCCTTTCTAGTGATATTGTGTGGTACGATACCCCTTAGTTAGGCCTAGAAAATCCATATTAGTCATGACCTTGATTGTCTAAATATACCAACAAGTAGAAGGGATAGTGTGATTTATCTTATTCGAGATAGGATTAATTTATAGATCAACTTCACTATCCCTTGTGTAAAAGTTCCGTACTTACCTTTACTCATAGTTTCAAATTTACCAAGTTTAGAATTAGTTAGATTTTTATTGGCTCATTTTTTGTATAGAATACCAAATTTTATTGAAGTCTATCGATAGAATTTTATTAATATAAGTGGTCACACCCAAAAAGGATATCTCTTTATCCTATTTAATTTTTTATCTTCTCACACCATCCACCTTCCTTCTCCCTGTAATCAATATATTTGCCGAAGTGGAAACACATGTGTCAAGTTCATTTGTTAGAGTTAAACAAGACTCAATTTCTTTTAAACTTGCATGCTTAGATGATGACATAAGACCATTATTCAACTTTAATATCGATATATGATGGATCATAAAAGTATTATGCATGATTAGCCTTTCATCAATGGAAGAAATGATGATGTTATGATCCATCATGGTGCCAAAAATGAGACTAAGAAGCAATGATATCCCAAAATTCAACTACATTATTAATATTGGAAGAAATATAACTAGCAAGATCATTGGGGTATACCACTTAGAGAACAAATTCAAAGACACCCCCAATTGGTGAACTAGTCAGGCACAAAATTCCCTTCCCTATAGGTCTAAGAGAAGGAGAGTTCAAAAAAATGGATTAAAAAATCTACCATGTAGTCCATTGATTATTATCATAATTGACAAACAAGGATTGGATGAATTTTTAAGGCAAATTATTAGATTTAGGGAATCAAACTCTATCATTATTATTCTTATATTCTTATGTATAATGGGCACATGAAAAATATATAAAAGATAAGATTATTGGCCTCCTAATTGATAATTATCTAATTATTCCTTAGATTATTAATTAATAATCACATATATTCTTAAATTCATGTGTAGAATGGGCACATGCCCACTCTAAAAAATATAAGAATATAAACTTCCATATTAGTAGTTATCTATATTCTTATAGAATGGGCACATGCTAATTTTACAAAAGATAAGAATTTTGGTGTTGTAACCAATATGTAGCTTTAGCCCTAAGTAATGACTGGGAAATCCCAAAATTAATCCCTTTAAACTTATATATTGATCTTCAAATTCAGATCCACACCTAAAGAACAATGTTTATCAAGTTTAAATCCAGATATTTTTGTGAAAATATTTTATGATCCCTATTGAGAAATGCCTTTCCATTTTTTTTTGAGGATTTATTCATATATTTGAAGTTATCCCCATATATTTTTAATGGCTTTATATTTATTTTTTTGGGCACTAACCATTTCCTTTGTAAAAGTAATTGATAATGTGGTAAGTCCTGATATCTTATTGTGGTACTCCTAGAGTATTGTTGAACATTATAAAAGTAATTTTTGACATGGCATATCATAATATCTCATATTGGTATTCCAAAATTTCTTTTCGACACCGCTTGGAGCTCATTTGTGATAGGTAAGCTTACCTTTTGATTCAAAATATTTAATTAACTTGGTCTTTATATGCTTCTTGTAGGTCTCATAGATGTCAAAAATATGTATTGTCTAACCCTATACCCAATCATAACATGCCACCTATCCATTTGACACCATGTTGTTTATATCTATATTAATTAGGAAGTCGATAATTATCTATGTTAGAGAATGATCAATGAGAAAGCCAATAATTGATAATTGTCTATGTCCATGTTTATTAGCATGCCAATCATCTATGGTATCCTTTATAATTTTATATGTCTAAGAATAATAATCCAATCATAAAGTTCTATGTGCCATACCTTACTCCCATGATCTTACAGACTAATTAGAAGAATATATGTGGTATTTGATAGCACCTAAAATAGCAGTAGGAGGGGACAATGTAGGAAGAACCAACCAATCAACATGGGCCAAGTGTCTCATCACTCCCACAGGGGAATGTTAGTACTAATTTGAAAATAACCACCAAGAGTTAGTATGAGTGTCATGAATTCCCATAACCTTTAATACAATCCCAATTTTGAGAACTCCAAGGTCCAATCTAAGTAAATAGTTTATAAAGTTATCTGAGCTTGAAAATCAATGATGGAAAAATCAACTTCACATCCCAACCCCACTTAAGAGTTTAGGGACATCAGATTTATTCATGGCATTATCAAATTCAAGCATTATAATGAGGTTTTCAAATCAATTAATGAAGTGAGAAAGCTATCAAGTAATGATGAAGACACTGAAGATGAAATTGAGTTTTTGGATGATATAGTAGCCATTCGTTGGTTGGGACTCCACAAATATGCTAGTTTTTTCCCTATAATGATCTCTTTAATAATGTGATCAAGATATTTGCATGCAAAAATGATTATATCCATTTGACACCATGTTGTCTATATCTATATTAATTAGGAAGCTAATAATTGTCTATGTTAGAGAATAATCAATTAGGAAGCCAATAATTGATCATTTTCTATGTCCATGTTAATTAGCATGCCAATCATCTATGGTATCCTTTATAATTTTATATGTCTAATAATAATAATCCAATCATAAAGTTCCATGTGCCATACCTTACTCCCATGATCTTATAGACTAATTAGAAGAATATATGTGGTATTTGATAACACCTAAAATAACAGTAGGAGGGTACAATGAAGGAAGAGCCAACTAATCAACATGGGCCAAGTGTCTCATCACTCCCACAGGGGAATGTTAGTACTAATTTGAAAATCACCACCAAGAGTTAGTATGAGTGTCATGAATGTTGGAATAATGAATATTTAAGCTTACCTAGGGATAATAGGGTAAGTTATTTATTACCTAGGGTTAATTTTATTTACCTAGGATAATTTCTTTTATTGTTGAGAGTCTCTCAACAATAATTTTGTTCGTAGTATTTGAAAACAAATAGTTTGTTTTCTCTATTTTGTAATCACAATAAATAGTTTGTTGTCGTAAAACAAACTATTTGTATTATATATACTTTACAATCTAATAGATTGTAATGAGAGAATAATGAGAGAATACAGAGAATTTTTAGGATTATCACCTATTTTTTAGGTGTGAGAGAAAAACATATTTTATTCTATGATATTATTTTTGCAGGTTACTTGTGGGTTCTTTCTCCTGGATTGATCCTGTGGATCCTGTGTATCTCCTGCTCATTCTTTCATGGTATCAGAGCTTGGAGTTCTAGTTGAAGATCCTCTTCCCTAAAATTTTTCATCATTTTCATATATTAACACAGTCAAAAACATTATTTTATTGATGTGTTACAAATATTTGTTATTCTCTCACATTCTGGTTCTTGTTTACGAGTTTTTTTTGGAAATTTTTGTACTTTATGATCATTTATGACCGTACAGATTTCCAAAACCAGAATTTTTTGTCACAGGGGTGTAGAAAATTCAATCAGGAATCCTATAAAACTTTATTTTTTAATTCCTTGCTAGCTGTATAGCTCTTCCAGACAAAAACTGGCTGACTGGTTTTTTGGTAGATTGTAGTACCTATACATTTTTTGATGTGGCAGATCGTATGGATATCCTTTCTAAAATTTGAAACCTGTTCATGAAAGCTGACTGTGCTAGCTTTCATTCCAGATCAATTAGTACAGATTTGGATCAGACCTATTGGGGGATTACAACAGGGAATTCAAAATATTTTTTATTTTGCAACATAGCCGTATAGTTTTCTCCATTTTGAACACCTTATACTGCAAAAAATAAAAATCTAAAAGTTCTATGAGTTAGCAGACATTCCATGCTTTCATTTCTAGCTGAGAAGTATGTATTTAGATTAGGCTGTATAGTCCTTTGAGTAGATCCTATGGAGCTAATTCTAAATTTTCTTGGAGGTTTTTTCCTTGGCAAATATTTATAAAATTCTCACCAGAATTCTTCCTGATCACCATGCCTTGCTGGAACAAGAAATTATTTCTAATAAAGACAAACATTATTTAGCATTCATCTCACATGTGTGAGTTATTTTTGGCTTTTTTTTGTTAATTTCTTATTTTTTAGTTGTTTAAAAGCAAGTCTCTAGATTTAAATAAACAAAGTTGACTTTGCTAAAGTGGCTAGAGGTATTTTGTTAAAAATTAGTAGGGAAGAAGTCTTGGGGTCAAATCCCCCTACATTTTTTTTGCTTAAAGCCATTTTTTTGTACCTTTGTATAAGCTAAGGCAATTTTTTTTTAGAAGACGTTAAATTGTAACAGGAGGGACTTTTTTGAAAAAAAAATGTCTAGGTTGTTCTTGTCAATGTCATCATCTTCTTCGGGAATGGAATCCTAATTGTTTGAACCCCTAAACTCGACAAATTACCATGTTTGGAAGTTGAAAATGTAACAACTCCTTCAATCAAAGGGCTTCTGGAGAATTTTTTATAAAACAACACCTGTGACATTCACCACTGAAAAAGACAAATATGCATATGGTTGTAAGCAGGATGAGGCTCTTGGATTGATTTGCCTCAATGTCTCAGATAATCTTTAATTTCACATTACAGATGCTACAATGCCAAAAGAGGTATGGGAAAAATTTAAAAACCTATTTTGCAAAGTTAATGAGTTTAAAATTTTGAAATTAGATGCAGAATTGAGTACTCTCTCTCCATCAAATTTTCCTTCAATAGATGAATTCTTGGCAAAATTCAAATTTATTAGGTCACAGTTGAAAGCTGGTGACAAGGATAAAAGTGATAAAGAGTGCATTTTCATGATTTTGTCAAAGTTGAAAGGACCATATAGTGTTTTTTCCTCTGCTTTTTATACCATGATGGATACATTAGGTGATGAATTCAAATGGCCTTCCTTTGAAGTTTTTTGTGAAAGATTGACTAGGGAGCAAACAAAATTAATGGCCCTAGATGCTCTACCTGGTCCTAGTCATGATCTAGTTGCTAATTCTTCCAAAGGAAAACCTTCACCTAAGTCTAAACAAAAGTAATCACCTTCAAATAACCCTTTAGAGTCCACCACCCAAACACCTCATCATTTTAAATCTACTAAGACCAAAAAGTCCTTTAAGCAAAAGAATAAAACATTTAGTCCAGGTAATTTTTGTGCTAGTCCTAATCATGATGAAAGTAGATGTTTTAAGAAGATGGAAGCATTAGAGTTAGTGGTTAGACAACACAAAATTTTAATTCTGTCTCCATCTCCTTCTACTTCTCTTGCAGGAAAAGAGAAAGCACTTTCAGCCAGGGCTATATCTTCATGTCATGATCAGTGAATTTTTGACTCAGGTGCTTCTCATCATCTCACACATTCTAAGGATCTATTGTCTTCTCTTACAAATTTTAGTACATCACATATTGTTATGGGTAACTCCTCATAGATTAAAGTTTTGGGATTAGGAACTGTTGACAAACAGGATGGATGTTTTAACAATGTATTACTTGTACCCCAAATCTCTTCTAATCTTCTCTTTGTATATTAAATATGTAATTCTGGTACTGGTAAAAATATGGAGTTTACTCCACATGATGTTGTAATAAGAGAATGTAATGATCCTAGTGAGATAGTTACTACAAGTAAAATAGACCATACTGCAAGACCCTATACTTTTGATAAGTTTGAGTCTTTTATGTCTTCTGGTTCTTCACTTATAGCACATGGTAATAATCTCAGAAAATTGTGGCATGAGAGATTAGGGAATTTGAGTTATGGATATATGCAACAAATGAGTACAAACCATCTTGTAAAAGGCCTTTCTAAGGTCTCATGTATTGATGGGGTGTGTCTTGGTTGTCTAGTTGGTAAATAACACCAGGATCCATTTCCAGTTGGTAAGGCCACACATGCAAATGCACCCTTAGGGTTGGTTCATAGTGATTTGATGAATTTTCCAACTCATTCTTTTTTAGGGGCCAAATATGCACTCATATTCATTGATTATTTCACTCTTAAAACTTGGGTATATTTTCTCAAGTTGAAAGTGAAGTTTTTGAGACTTTTAAGGCTTTCAAAGCCTTTATTCAAAGATAGTCATCTCTTCCTCTTAAGAAGATACGCATTGACAATGGGGGGAATATGACAATAATGCTTTTTATGATTTTTGTATTGAGCATGGGATGCAACACCAATTTACTCTACCACACACTCCTCAAAAAAATGGTGTAGTAGAGAGGAAAAATTGAACATTGAAAGAGATGGCAAATTGTATGATTCACTCTAAAAATTTGGGCCCATAATATTGGGCTGAAGCTATAAATTATGTACTACATTCAAAACTATATGCCTCACAAAGCTGTGCAAAATATGACACCTGAAGAAGCTTGGTCTGGGATCAAGCCTGATATTTCAGATTTTTACATCTTTGGGAGTCAAGCATGGGCATTTGTTCCTGATGACAAATGCAAAACATTAAAGAAGAAAAGCCAACCACTCATTTTTGTTGGCTATTGTGAAGATGTAAAAGCCTACTGCCTTTTTGATCCTGTCACACATGATGTGTTGTTTCGATGGGATGTTCAGGTTGATGAGCTACCCACTCCACAAGAGTGTACATCTAGTTCTTCTTCTCCCCCTCCTATTGAGGATAGTGAGGATTTACTTTCTACTGTTGATGATGATGATGTTGCACTTATTCAGCCACCACAACCATCTTCTTCACCACCTTTTCCCAAGTGGGCAAAGAGAACTTTATAAGCAGCTAGATCTTTCCTTGGCGATCCATCTAATTCTTGTCGCACTCACTCATAGACATCTGGTGTTGCTCTTTTGGGACAAGCTTGTACAGATGATCCAGTGTTGTTTTTTAAGGCCATTGGTATACCTAAGTGGGATGTTGCAATGTATGATGAGTATTCTTAAATAATGAAGAATGATACTTGGGATCTTGTCCCTCTTCTTAAGGGAAGAAAACTTGTAAAATTTAAATGGGTATATAAGACCAAATATGTTGCAGATGGATCAGTGGATAAGTACAAAGCTAGATTAGTAGCTAAGGGTTTTTCACAAGTTGAAGGGGTTGATTACTCTGAGACCTTTTCCCCTATAGCTAAGATGGATTCTATTTAGCTTGTACTCTCTCTTGTTGCTTCACATTCTTGGTCAGTTTTTCAGATGGATGTGAAGAGTGCCTTCTTACATGGTGATCTCCATGAGGAGATCTATATGGAGCAGCCTCTAGGATTTGTGTAGGACTCATCATTGGTTTGTAGACTCTATCATTCTCTTTATGGCCTCAAACAAGCTCCTAGAGCTTGGTACGAGAAGATGGATAGTTTTCTTTTGAGTTTTGGTTTTATTCGTTGTGAGTCAGATCACAATTTATACATCTTGAAGCAAGGTGAGGATATTGTCATATTGATTTTGTATGTTGATGATCTCATCCTCATTTGAAGTTTAAATTTGTTGATACATGACATTAAGGACAAGTTGGCAGATAGGTTTGTTATGACAGATTTGGGACTTCTACATTATTTTCTTGGTCTTCAAGTTTTTTAGTCTTCTGAGGGCATCTCTATTGGACAACAGAAGTATGCAACAAATCTTCTTCATCAATTTGGCATGGCTAATTGTAAGCCTGCCTCCACTCCATATCAGTTAGGTGTTGTGTTGTCTACCACTTGCATGAATCCTCTTGTTGATCCAAATTTGTATAGGCAACTTGTAGGTAGTCTTTTATACCTGACTCATACCTGTCCTGAAATCACATTTACTGTGAACCTTGTCTCTCAGTTCTCACATGAGCCTCATGAAAGTTAGTGGCAACAGCCAGGCATATTTTACACTACATTCAGGGCACCACTCACTTTGGTAGACATTACACACCACAGAGTTCTACACAGCTTGTTGGATACAAAGACTTTGATTGGGCTGGTGATGTTGACACTTGCAAGTCCACTTGTAAATTTGCTTTCACACTTGGTTCAGGTCCAATTGCTTGGGCATGCAAAAATTAGACTACTATTGCATTATCCTCTACTGAGGCTAAGTATCGAGGTGCTGTCAAAGCTATTCAGGAGACACTTTGGCTTCGACAATTGCTTGGAGAGTTTGGCTTCACACAACAGGGTCCTACTACTCTTTGGTGTGACAACCAAAGTGTGATTACTATTTCACCCAATCCTATTGAGCATCAGTGGACCAAACACATTGAGATTCACATGCACTTCATTCGACATCTTATTTAGGATGGAGTTCTTTCTTTGGATTTTTTGCCTATAGCTGAGCAAATTGTAGACATCTTCACTAAACCTTTGGCTTCTCCTCGTTATCTTCAGTTGTGAGCAATGCTTAGGGTGAAGGAAGTTGTCCTTGGGGGGGATTTCCCATGAAGTCCTTCCTTTATTTTTCATATATTTTATTGGTTTTTACATGGGTACCTTATCAGGCCTAGTAGTCGGGACCCATATTTGTTTGTCATTCTCCCTATGTTTTGCTTAAGGGAGGGTGTTGGAATAATGAATATTTAATCTTACCTAGTGATAATAGGGTAAGTTATTTATTACCTAGGGTTAATTTTATTTACCTAGGATAATTTGGTTTATTGTTGAGAGTCTCTCAACAATAATTTTGTTCATAGTATTTGAAAACAAATAGTTTGTTTTCTCTATTTTGTAATCACAACAAGTAGATTGTAATGAGAGAATAATGAGAGAATATAGAGAATTTTAAGGATTATCACCTATTTTTTAGGTGTGAGAGAAAAACATATTTTATTCTCTGATATTATTTTTGCAGGTTACTTGTTGTGGGTTCTTTCTCCTAGATTAATCCTATGGATCCTGTGTATCTCCTACTCATTCTTTCAATGAATTCCCAAGACCTTTAATACAATCCCAATTTTGAGAACTCCAAGGTCCAATCTAAGTAAATAATTTACAGAGTTATCTAAGCTCAAAAATCAATTATGGAAAAATCAACTTCACATCTCAACCCCACTTAAGAGTTTAGGGACATCATAATTATTCATGGGATTGTCAAATTCAAGAATTATAATGAGGTTTTCAAATCAATTAATGAAGTGAGAAAGCTATCAAGTAATGATGAAGACACTGAAGATGAAATTGAGTTTTTGGATGATATAGTAGCCATCCATTAGTTAGGACTCCACAAATATGCTAGGTTTTTCCCTACAATGATCTCTTTAATAATGTGATCAATATATCTACATGAAAAAATGATTATATCCAAGTGGATAATGGTAAGAAAAAAACAACTGAGATCTCAGGGATTTCTTTCAAGAAATACTACCATCTCCCAAATCTTGACATTACTTATGAAAATGAAACCATCATCTCTTGGAGTCCTTTTTGAGATTATACAGTTGTATCTATGTTGGTCATAAAGACCTACAATGGGATTCTATACACATAGGTGGCATGTCTCATTAACATGTACATAAAAATTATCAAAACATGGTTTCAAACATTATTCTAGGTTTATTAATTAAATATGTATGCTAGCATTTGGACAATGTTATTTGGATTGAGGCATTTATCTTTTTATAAGGTATATTGGAATGTATGTTATAAAAAAAAAGACATTGAATCATGAAAACTTATATTATTATATTCTTGTGTATAATGGGCACATACCCATTCTATAAAATATAATAATATTCAAATTTTAATTGATAAGTACCAAGTTATTCTTATATTATTATAATAATTGATAATTGCATATATTATTATAGACATTATTGTACCAACACACACCCATTTATAATTGAAATAGGGACAAACTAAATTAACAATGAATATATACACCTTGTTAATAGGACCCATTAAATGTTTTGTACATTTTTATTATTAATTTTTAATATACATTAGATAATGATTTTAGCCATAAATTATATACATTCACAATAATAATAATAATAATAATAATAATAATAATAATAATAATGTTTATCACATATCCATAAAAAATACACAATCATAAAAATAATAATTTATTTATTATATAATTGTTCATCATTACATGGCCATTCAAGGTTAAACGGTGCTCAAGGCACTTAATTTGCTAATGATTGTACATGCCTTTGGGAAAATCATTATCTTTTTACCTTGTTGTGATGATGATTATAACTACCTTTAGGAAAATCATCCTTTTTTATTTTCCCAACTGTGGCATCTCACCATGCCATTGATTATAACCACAAGTGGGCAAATCAATCTTTTCCACCCCCTTTTACCTTTTGGTCCCATAATTTTCCTTCTTTCAAGGGATTGATCACTGACCTTCTTTGCCAATTGCTCCCTTGAGGGGGCATATAGGTCTCATCCATCACCTATTGGGACATTAGGCATACATGGCATTTTCATCCTTTGAGAAGATGTTATTGTGCCTATATCTTGCAACACCTTCCCAAATAGGGGCAAACTATAGACACCCCATTCTCACCATAATTTTCTTATGACCAGACTTCAAATTGATTTATACCAAACATTGAAAATTAAGCCTAGAAACCTATTACCCCAAACATTGCATATTAATCCCTGATTACCTTGTAACCTAATAACTAGAAGTTTGGCCTATGGACCCATTAAGTTGGGCACTTAAAAAAATCTTAAAAGAAATAAAAGGCTAATAAAATTTAATCAAATAATTAAACCAAATTAAATGCTTAGCTAAATTATCCATTTTTAATTAATGAATATCTAAAAATAGAAATTCTAAAATTAAAAATATCAAGCCTTTTCATCATTGCCTTTATGAGTTGTCAAGCTCTTTTAAAATATCTCAAAATATCTAATTTGAGAGCCATGCCTAGTAATTGGAAATCATAATTACATGACAAATTTTAACTCAACTAGAGTTATCATCGACTTACTTAGGGTTAGTTTGAACTCATTCCATGTTTAAACTCAACCTTAACTCACTTTGGATGAGAGTTAACTTTTGAGGCTATAAATATAAGGCCATACCTATTGGTCTCCAAGCTTTGATAGTGTAGTGTTATTATGCAGGATTTCCACCATAAGCTTTAATAGTGCAATGTTACCATGCCAAAATCATAAGCCAACCAGACAAGCCAAGGTGCCAAGGAGATAAGGAGAAAATGGAACTTTATTGATAAAGACTTATTGATGTAAAAAACTAAATAAACCACTTCAATAAGACATTTGGAGCTACCAAGAAGGTAAAAGAATGATTTATTTTGTGTTATAGTTGTGTTTTCACTTATATGTTTTTTACCTATGCTCCCCCTAGTGTCTAGGATAGAGGTGTTATGTGTTTAATGTCTTATTTTGACTTTGTTTTATTGGACTGACACAATACTAGCCTCCCCTCTATTGGATTCTTATGTTCACATGATGGCATGCCCGATGGGACCTGAACCCCACAAAGTTATTCCTAAGGCATTTTAGGACATCTTCCTAACAATTTTCATGTTAAATATAAACTTGATGACCAAAAATGTGGAAATTGAAGGCTTATAGACGTTTTATAGGAAATCAATTTTTTTCTCTGTATACACATGTTTTTACTTTCTAAAATCATGATATTGCACAATATCATGACTTTAAAATTGAGATATTGCCTTAACTATCACAATATTGTCATAATTATCATGATATCACTTTAAGCCATCATAATTTTTACTAACTATTTTTTGTTGCATGATAAGTTGTAGTTTTTCATGATAAGTAATTATTATTTTTCATTAAACTATCATGATTTTCCACTAATTTCTTTATGTTATAGGGTAAGTTGTAGTTTTGTGTTAAGAGTGGCAGCATTGTCTTAAGTTATTTGATATTGCATTAATAGTTGTGAGTTTTCAATAACTCTATCCTTTGTAGGAACTTGCAATTTTGTGTTGTCTAATTGTGGTTTTGGATGAAAAGTTGTAGTATTACTCTGTGTTTATGTGGTTTTACACTATGTGCAAACTATTTTAAACCTAAGATCTAAAATTCAAAAGTCATTTGCTCTCTTAATTTTTTATTCTAAGCACAATGACCCCTTAACATATTTTGTAGTACCCAAAGGCTAAAAAAGGATGGTTTTAAACACTCTAAGTTACAAAACTCACATTTAAATTTAGTGTTTTAAAATATTTTACTTGAATTATTTTCATTTTGTTTAAATTTTTCAACACGATGCCAAGGGGATAAACTTTAAGACATATTTTATTTGGTTCTATAAAAATAAACTCCCATTTTAGTTAAATACTTATAAGAGTTTTCATTTTTATGTTTGTTGTTGTGTTTTTTGTTTAGCAAGAAAAGTCTCACATGTATGCTCTCCCCCCATCCCCTTTAGGGCACTTGGGTGATAAAAATTCTCACTTATTTCATTTGTTCATTTTGTCTAAAAGCATATAAGGAAAATTGTTAAGACCTTCCCCAAAATTTGAGTGATTTGGGTGACCTCAAAATGACCCTAAAATCCTTTCACTTTCTTTATTTTCATTTATTTTGGCTTGTGGGTAGGATTTCATCACCCCCCATGAGTTTTCTATGGAAGTGTTTACCCAAGAATTCATCTTCCATCATCACTTCAACCCCACTCCATGATAGGGGTATACAAATTGAGGTCAACTTACTAGGATGCTTGATTGAGTGGTTAAGCAAGCTTTGTTAGTAAGAGACTGCCTTATAACATATGTTTAACTCAAACATCACAACACATTAAGCAATTGATAGATGTAGTGGTTGTGAAAAAGACAAGACCTTCTCACAACAAGCTAGTTAATATGGATCTAAATGATGTGTTGTTCCCTAGTGTTAATCATGCATATGGGACCATTTTGAAACATGCAAAAATTTATAGTTTAGACAACCCCACTTATCATGGACATACTATCAATTTAGGGTGATTAACTCAAAGTTCCATGTCATCATACAAAATCTTGAGAGAAGAGGGGCCCTAAAAACCCTAATTTTCATGTGCATTTTTATTTTTGGATTAATAACATAATTTCCTCTCAAGATCAAGTAAATAGATGGAATTTGATAGTGTGAAGCTACCTTATCAATTTTTAATATTTAGGATGTTACACTTAGGTATTGTTGTCATTTTTCTTTTTTACTTTTCATGGTCTTAAGTCAAAACTCTTTATTTTTCATACCACATCCAAAAGAGGTAATGTTTTCACACCACTCTCTTATTTAAATAGGTGTTATGCCATCTATTTGACATCAAACATTTTCCTTAGTCATTTGTTGAAAACTTTTATGTGTGTATGTCACTTGTTTAAAAGGGGCATCATTACGCTACCCATTTCATTATAAGTTTTATGCCTTAGAGTTTTTAAAATAAATATTTTATCATACCTTTAGATCAAGATAGAGTCATTATGCTGCTTGCATTGTTTCAAAGACTTGTTGCCTTGTGTCCAATTGAAATTTCAAAACCATGGGTGCCTTCTTAGTCTATACCTAGTATTATTGTGTCATTCATTTGGCCTAAAGTTTATTGTCCATTTAAATTCCAAGTCTTCTAAATTGAGTTTGAAATTGGTCTTGAAAAGTTTAGATATAAATAGTGATTGATTTATGCCTATGCCTCACATAATTTTGGCCTAGACACTGATCTTTCTCTTTTGGATTGTGTAACTTAGACTAATTCCTTGCTCAATTTAAAGCCTAGTTTTGTGCCTACATTTGGGAAGTGGTTTATCTTCCATGTGCCTAAGGTCCAATGTATTTTTCCAAATTATCAAGTGTATGTTTGAATTCAAATTCCTAGTTTGAGTCAAAGTGTTTCAAATTTGTTAGATTAATCTTACCTTGCCTTTTTAGATCTAGTTTGTGCAAAGTCTAGCTTTTGTGCCTTGTTTCTAAAAGACCTAAAAAAATTCCCATTTGTTCTTAAACTTAGTTTTATTTCAAAGTCTATATTTTATTCCTTGTTTCGAAAAGACCTAGAAATTTTACCTTTTTGCTTCTTATACCTAGTTTTGTTTCAATTCTAGCCCTTGTGTCATGTTTTCTAGAGTCCTAACATCTTATCACTTTGTTTTAGTCATAGTTATTTTGAGCCTAGATTTGTGCCTTGTTAAAAAAGACTTAACAACCTTTTTCATCTTTAGACTTAAATTAGGATTGTTTTAAATACTTTTTACCTAAGTTTGGCATTTGATTTTATTCATCCACTTCACCATTTATATAAGACATTTGATGTTAGACCTTAAGGAAATTTTACACCAAGTTTATCGTTACCTATTTTTGGAGAGACAACTCCATCCCTAGACTAAGTTTTAGGCTAAGTTTGAACCATTAGAATTTTAGACCTTGTTTTTAAGAGTTTTTAGAATTCTAGAACTTCTTTACAGAATGTTAGTCATTAATTTAAATGTCTAGTTACACTCATAGTGGAGCCATGTATAATATAAGTTATGATAATGTGGTCACAAATGATGATTTTATTCAAGACCCCTATGAAAATGATGTAGTTTGTGAGATGGATCCCTACCCTCCTTACACTACTCAATTTGGGGAACAAATCCAAGATCCATTAGCCCATTATTTGGTTAACACTCCTCTTATTCAAAGAAATACCAAGAACAAACTACGTAATATCTTGATAGCATATCATTAGTTGTAGAACAAGATCAACAACAACCATACTATGTTACTATTGCATAAAAATATTATCCTTATTTGTTTGATCATCACTTTCTTGAAAAAAAGGATGAGCTTTTACTTATAACTATGGAGGTAAGGGCCAAGTTTCCACTCAACTTCCCATATGAAAATTTATTTGGTCTAGTTAGAGTGCCTCTCAACATGCCTTATACCCAAACCATTAAACAAACCTATACTATCCATCCTCAATCACTCATGTCGATGTCATATTAAGACCCAAATATGCTTGTAAAATTAAAGGGCCTCATAGAGGACCACTATATATAAATATAACAAGCGTATCAAAACTATTTGAATCTAGCACGTAATTTTAATGCCATGGCATTATCAAATGCTCCACTCATAGAGATAAATACTTCAATAGGGGTACTAATTGAGTTAAAAATTAAATATAATTTGGGTATAGACCCATTTACATAAATCACTTTAGTTAATGACATGTATAATGTCCCATCTATTGAGGAAGTAACTACTAATTCTACACAAAAAAATGTGCCAATATGGTGGATAGCATGCCAGTGTCTTCCAATCTAGGCCAAAGTGGTTTAACTACACCAAAAAATAGTTTACAATAACAAGTGCATTTAGTTAATACCATGAATGGTGCACAATAGTATGGGGCATGAGTTCCTACATTCCACCCACAAAAAAGTACTTCCAATCCTTAAGCCATTCCTTCTTCAAGCATGCAACCACAAGGATTAATTAATTAAGTAATGACTAATGCTTTACCTCAACAAAAAGTAAAGAATGCTACTCCACCTCAAAATGTGATGACTAAAATTCCATAATAATAATCATATTCTAGTTTACCACCACAATAAAGGTAGAACACTACACCACCTTAACAGGGGACAACAAATGTTCTACCTTGATAGGTAGTGACAAATATACCTCTATAGTCATAGACCAACATGATTTTACAATTATAAACATTGTATAATAAAAAAATGTATCTATTGGTCTAATACAAATGCCAAAAACCTAACAAACATCTACTTCAAACAAGTGTTTACATAATGAAGAGGTACCATTATCCAACAAGTACTAATTAGACAATAATTGCCTTTTACTCAGCACATGCCACAAATCCAAAGATAGGGCCTTAGTTCACAACAAGTTCCCCTTATTCAGCTTGGTGTGACTAGTTAGAAATAAGTCCCTAATCAACCTCAATAGGCACAATACTTTACACTAAGCCATATCGATCCATCATAGACCTAATTCCCTCAAAATCAAGGCTATATACCAAATCTAAACTAGAATATAGAAACATGTGCAATTTCAACAACTACATCTAAATCCATGGATGCATATTCTTGGTCAGTTCACTCATCAAATTATCATTCTATAACAAACCATTCCTCCATTATACCCTGGACAAGGTAACCCACCTTTGACCACCCAACCACCACCTCAACCAAATTTTCCATCTAGTTTCTTGCCCTAAGAACTGCAACAAATTAAGGATATGATTACCACCATTCAAGAAGGGAATAAAACCAATAAATTCAAGTTAGATGACATGTGTTCATACCCATTTAACATGGAAAATCTGAAAATACCATTTCCTCCAAGCTATGAACCACCAAAATTTAATAAATACAAGGGTAAAGGAGAGCTTAAGGCCCATTTGATAGAATTCTTTATTTTTTACAAACTAGTGGCTTACAATGACATTTGTATCCTCATTTTAATTCCTCTAAGTCTAACAATATAGGCTTTGGATTAGTTCCTTAAATTTCCAAAGAATATCATGTTTAATTTTGATGACCTCTAGGATAAATTTGTGTAGCATTTTTCCTATAATCTCAAACATGAGATTTCATTAGTAGATTTGACTCAGGCCAAGAAAAAGTTTGGTGAAAGTTTTGTGAGCTATCTATAGATATGGATAACACTTTCTATTAATTTCACCCATAGCTTACCAGACAAATAATTGGTTGTTGTGTTCACTAAAAAATTATACAGTGAGATATCTTATCATCTGGAGCTTTAGTTTGCACATAATTTAAAAGAGATCATCAACAAAGGTTTACTAATTAAAAATTCCCTTATTAACAAAGGGATTATCAAGTTAAACTAATAAAACTAAACTCATAACCAAAACCAAATCACAAGCCCAAATTAGAATCATAACCAAGTCTAAGCATAGGCATTAGTACCAGCTCAGGCTAGTAACTATGAGAAATCCAAGCAATACAATCATAATATTTTTTTTTTGCAAATGGAGTAATTTAGTTATGACATGTATAAATGGTTCAAACACCATCTACTTAGCCTACACCATAAATTCATCTTACTTCCCCATCAATAGCCTATTTAGCAAGCACATCCTTCATAATAACCTAGACTAACTCCATAAACTCAACAACCACCATGTTTTCAAACCCCTCCTCTAAGAAGAAAACCCATTCCTTGATTTTTTAGTGATTTGGGTGAACCTATAAAAGTAGTTTTTCATAAATTAGCCATAATTAATATGATTAGCTATCTAATTATAAAGCATTATCCTAAGGGTATTTTCTTTATCCATATTGGTACAAAAAGAATGAGTTATATGAATACCATCATTTTCAAGGACATAATCTACATCGTTATGTGTAGATAAAACACCTCATCAAAAATATGTTTGAAAATGGGGATATTACATTAGATAATAGAGCATCTACATCCAATTAGAACCTAGGTATATACCAAAACCCTTTTTCACAACATAATAATAGTAATCAATAATAGCAATCAAGAAGGCCATAACAACAACAATATCAAAAACTACAACAACAACAATATTAGTAGCAATAAAAACCATTCCAACCAAATGGTAATAACTAAGGCCAAAATAAATTTGACAACCAACATACTTGCCACATAGTTTCATATGACAACACCAAAGTTGTAGGTCATATTGTGAGAGGTCATATTTCAACCATCACCATTAATCCTAGACCAAGTGCTAATAGAATAGGACCATTAATAAACAATTACAATCAACCCATCTATGTCAGTAATCCTTCTTTGACTTGGGACCACAAATAAACACAACAACTAGGGATTACTATTTTAGGACCTTATACCAATAACTTATCATTTCCCTGTGACCACAACCAAGTATACCAGTAATCAAGACTTATCGTTTCTATCCTATATCTATCATCATTTTCTAGAAATGATGGTCTTGTATCCAATATTGATTGTGCCATCACAACTCAATGGTCTAAGATTACCATTCTAGGCCCACAACCTCTTACCAACGAACTAATCCAACCTACTATCCTAGCTAGGAACAAGTCAGATACTATTGTTAAGGAAAAGCCATGTGATATTATGGAACAACTTCAAAAGCCACCTACACATATATCCATTATACCTTTTTATGTATGTCTATTATCCATAATAACATCCTAATAGAGCTCCTAGGCCAATCCCTAGTTCCAAACAACATAACCCCAAACAAATTCCAAGATTTGGTTGGACATCTAGTCCCAGGCCAATAGTTGACCTTTGACCAAAGTAATATGCCATCCTTTGGCCCTCTCCATAATAATCCCCTATACATTGAAGTTGTCATCATGTGGTACAAATTCAATTGTGTCCTCATAGATAATGGATTGGTCCTAAATATTATGTCTTTGAAGCTCATCAAGCATCTCAAATATACAACTGATCTATAGCCAAAAATAATTACTATCAAAGCTTATGATAATGAATAATGACAAACATAAGGCACAATAAGCTTACTAGATATCATTGGTCCCTTGACCCATGATACACTTTGCCTTGTGTTAGACATAGACCTATCTTACAATTTTCTCTTAGGTAGACCTTGAATACATGAAATTTGTGTAATCGCTTTGACATTGCATCAGTGTCTCAAATTCTCTCACTCAGGTTTGGAGGCCACCATCAATAAATATTTACATCCCTATGAACATTACAAACATTTAGAGTCTATGTATGAAAGTTACAACAACTACTTTGGCCTAGATCTAGTTCTCAAAAAGGACAAATATAAAGAAATACTTGTTGAATTACCATAGGCCAATTATATATACCTAGATGGCCTTGACTCCTCTTCACATATACATCCTTTATAAATTTATGATCATTTTACAATCTCAACCAATCCCTTAGGAGAGTATTTGACCCATGACACATTCTACATTGCCAAGCTTCCATAGAACCCCAAGTCCTATGAAAGACCTAAATCTAAACCACCTTGCATGGAATGGAAATAAAAAGGAAAGGGTAAAATTCATAGTCCAACTCCTATCATTTTTTTACCATACACTTGCTAATGAATAATCCTAGTTGTACAATGACAAATTGGTCAATTTCTATAAAAATGCTAAATATATCATCCCTAATAGGATCATAGAGAAAAAATCCTATGAATGAGGAGGCCTTGGGCTAAATCAATAGGGAAATCTTGAGCCAATTTGTATAAGTCAGTATAAAGGAACCTGTGGTCTCAAATTTAAACTTCCTAGAGGTGACCCCATGTATCTTATTCATGTTCCAATGCGAATGTCTTGTGATGATGATTACAACAGTCAAGCAGAGTCTGATCACAACATTTATGAAAACCTTTCCAATACCCTATTTCCTCTATATCACCCTCAACTTATATCTTGGGACCAACAAGAATCCATAGTACATATAGATATGTTTGAGAATGATGGGGCCTTTTACAATTTTCTAAGCCCAAGAGACAATGTTCCATTGGGAGACAACAAATAAGGGTTCTCCATCAAATTAGATCTTGTAGCCTATTTTAGAGAATGGGTAAACACCCTTAGCCAAAAAAAAAAGAATAAAACATTGAGGTCCCAAAGTGAAAACATCTTTGAGGTGCCTTTGGACTAGGGTAAAATTAAAGAAAAATGCTAGTATTTTGGTAGCCATTATATGCGGTTGTTCACCTTTCCCCTAATAAAGTTGAAGAGACCACCATTAATGAACTTGCCTTTAGGTCTTAGTCTAATTTTGTAAAATAACATGCCTTTATTCGAATTGCCTAGGAATTTCCTATAGTATTCATAACATGGCCATCCCTACCATTGGGAATTTAGATTCATCTTGTTTAGGAGAGCTTGAAGAACCATTCCAACAAAATGACTTTGTAGTTATAGGATAATTTAAACATTTCCAACTATTTTGGAAAATGTCTCAACTCTCCTAGTATAATATACAACAAAATTCAACATCATGACTCTAGACAACCCAAAATGGATCAAATTAGGTACATCCCTCATTGAGGTGGAATGTGAAGTTTTTATAGCCCTTATGAGGGAATTTGTTGACATATTTGCTTGGGCCTATTCATACATGCTAGGTTTAGACCTTGCCTTGGTTGTACACCATCTTGTTATACATCCTAATGCCAAACTTATGAAGCATAAATTATGTAAGATGCATCTTTGTATTACTATATTAGTAAAGAAAGAGTTGGAAAAACTCTTATAAGTGAGATGCATATGACTGATTGACTATTTAGAATGGATCTCCAACATTGTGTGTGTCAGTAAGAAGCTAGAAGGAATCAGACTCTTCACTAATTTCAAAGACATCAAAAAGTATTTCCCTAAAGATGAATTTCCTCTACCGACATGATAGTTGAATTCATAGAAGAGTACAAAATGCCTTCATTTATGGATGTATTTTCAAGATATAACCAGATTAGGATCTCACCAGAAGACCAACACAAGACAACATTCACCACTCCATGGGGAATTTTTTTTTTATTAGGTTATGCCATTCAACTTAAAGAATGTTGGGGCCATATAATAAAGAGCCATGACTTTAATATTTCATGATATGATACATGGAATTATTGAAGACTATGTCAATGACATATTGAGTAAGTCAAAGACCCATGTTGATCATCTAGCTGCACTATGAAAAATATTTGAGAGGCTTCATGAGTATCAGGTCAAACTTAATCCTAAGAAGTATATTTTTGGTGTCACTTTAGGCAAATTTTTAGGCTTCATCATTATTCACCAAGGTATTAAAGTTGATCTTGCCAAAGTACAAGCCATTACCAAGATGCCACCACCTTCTAATTTGAAGAAGCTTCATAGTTTTTAGGTTAAAATCCAATATATCAGATGCTTCATATCATAATTAGCCAAAAAATGTCATACATTTACATACTTAAAAAAGTTGTCACATTCTATTGGGATGAAGAATGCCAAAAATCCTTTTAGCACCTAATGGAATATCTTACTAATCCACCTATTTTATTACTGCCACTACCAAGAAATCCATTTCTATTATATCTATCTACCATAGACAAATCCTTGGGGTCACTTTTAGCTCATCATGATGACAATGGAAAACAAAATGTAGTATGCTATTTAAGTCATACACTAGTTACATATGAACACAACTATACATCAATATAAAAATATTATTTAGTTATGGTCTTTATAGCCCAAAAGTTATGGCATTACATGTGTAAGAACAAGACCATAGTTATTTCCAATGTATATCCGCTCAAGTATATACTATCTAAGACAAATTTACAAGGCCACATGGCTAAATGGATCATGATTCTAAATGAGTTTGAAATAGAATACATCAACCAAAAGGCCACAAAGAGACAAGTACTTGTTAAAGATCCCCTTGTAGATACCAAACCCTTAACTTTTCAATTCCTAGATGAGTCCATCATGACCATCATTGAAATACCTCTTGAGGAGTAGAACTGGAAGCTATATTTTGATGGATCATTCACATTACATGGATTAGGGGTAGGGCATTGTTTATTACACCATAGGGGATCTTATCCCTAAATCATTCTATATCAAATTTTCTTATACTAATAACATGGTTTAATATGAATCACTCATTGAAGGGCTTAGAAAAGTAGTAAAATTGAACATTTATCATATCATGGCTTATGGTGATTCTCAATTAATCATCAATCAGGTTACAAACTACTTTCAGACCAAATATGACAAGTTGGTTCCATATAAGGCCATGGTAGATGTTCTCAAATAGCAGATCATCAACATATAGTTTAAACACATACCTAGGGCTAATAAAAATATTGTAGATGCCATGGCCACCATTGGTTCTTTCATCTGCCACATTGATAAGGCAAAATAATATCAATTCCTCTTTAAAAATATTATATCACCTACTCATGAACCTTCAACCATTACAATGATCTATGATACTATTGGTCCTAGCTCTATATGGCATTTAGATCTCTTTAACTACCTTAATTATCATATCATACCACCAGACCTATCACGTAAACAATAAAAGGCCTTTACCCACTAAGCCTCATGTTATACCTTACTTGGCCCAACTCTTTACCATTGCAGCTTTGATGTAACTTTACTTTGTTGTTTAAATTTGGTAGAAGCAACATTAATGTTACAATAATATCATGAAGGTGCATGTGGAGCCCACACTAGTGGGGCTATCCTATCTAAAAATATCCTATGTACCAATTACTATTGGCCAATTATGGATGCAGATGCAACTGATTATGTCAAAAGGTGCAACAAGTGTCAAAGGTATGCCAATCTAATTTATGCCCTAGCCAAAACACTAAAATTAATGCTTACACCATGGTTTTTTTTCATGTGGGGACTTTATATCATTGGTAATATTAACCCTACCCCATCTTATGGCCATAAACATGTTATTACCACTACTAAATATTTCACTAAGTGGGTTAAAGCTATACCCCTCACTTACATGATTGGAAAACAAATTTCCAAGTTCATATTCAATCATCTCATCTACCACTATGATATCCCATCCAACATTATATCTAATAATGATAAATCATTTTAAAATAGTGATGTCAAAATACTTTGTGTCAAGTACAATATCACTCAACATTTTTCTACTGCGTATTACCCACAGGGTAATGGCCAAGTAGAGGCATCCAATAAAACTATTATCAACATACTTAAAAATATTGTCAATGATTTCAGACACAATTGGCACCTCCAAATAGTTCATACCCTCTAAGCATATCATACTCTAATAAGAACTACACCATATTCCATAGTTTATGGTACTGAAGCCATTATTTTGATTGAGGTAAAGTTACCTTCTTTGCATATCTCATTGAAACATGTCATGGATGATGAATATTATAAAGTTACTCACCTAAAAGAGCTATAATTACTTGATGAAAAATTCATGGCCAGTATCAACAACCTTTAAGTATATTGAAATAAAATTTATGGCCACTATAACCAATGGGTCAAACATAAAGAATTTGATCTTCGAGATCTTGTTCTCAAAGAAAACCAAAAGAATACAATGCCCAAGAAGAAGACAAAAGGCAAGTTCAAACCTAATTGGATAAGTCCATATGTCATTATTATAAATTATGGATCCAAAGCATACAAGCTCACTACACCAGATGGGGATGAGCTTGATGAGCCAATGAACATCATACACCTCAAGCATTATTTTACATAAGAGAATTGAAGTACTATCTATGTGGCACATTTACATTGTACCATATCATCATCTTCTTTTTACCATATCATATATTGTTCTACCAAGGCTTACCCATTCACCAAAGTTATTTTTACCCTCCTACCTAAGCCTTGGACCTTGGTTCCATTCTATTGGTTCTTTGGGCACCTTCAGTGAAGGGATTAATATCAAGTTCTAGAAGTTGATTATGTATTCTAGACAGAAGCATTATTTTTAACTAGTATGATAGTAGTTTGGTATTTGCATCCTTAATTTCTTATTTCATTTCATTTTGAGGGTTATTGATTATCACTACCTTTGGGCAAATTAGTATCCCATTTTATACTAATAATTATAACCAGCTTTAGGAAAATTAGTATCATTGACCTATGCCATTGTTTCCTAATTAGAACTACCTAAGACAAAATTAGGAACAGCACCTTTATCATGCATTGATGTATCACCTTGCCATTCCTATTGTCATATTGTGCCATCTACCTAAATTTATGAGCTTGTTTTTACCTAGTCAAATTCCTCTACTATAAGGCAGCACTATAGTGACTTGAGGTCATAATGGGAATATGTAGGTAGCACTTGATTCATGTTGAGGTCATCTCAGTCACCATATGCCATACTCTCACCATTTTGTGATCATTTTAATGTTTGAATGCTCTCATCATTTTGTGAGTTGGACCGTTTAGTATCTCATCATTCTTGATTGAGTTGATATGCTTCAAAAATTCTAAAAACATTTGTACAAAACCTTGAAAATCCTAAAAATAAAAAATTATGAAAATTGGCTTAGAATCTCCATACGAGATATAAAGCCATCAAAATTTTTGAGTTGGGCCATCTTCTTTGTTTAGTTTCTTTCTAGATCACCTTGGTCTTTTTCCTTCCATTTTTGGAGAACTACATTAGCCTTAGGTTTACACAGACTATTTAGGTAGTACTTGGATACATGGGGTATCTCAGGTTAGCTCAACTACACCTTCCTTTATTTTTGACCACTTTTTTTCCTTAAAGATTTTGGGACTCTTAGCTATTTCACAAGTAACCACTTATCCTTTAGTTTCCCCATCCTTATTGGCATTAGCCTTATACTCTCACCATTTTACGAGTTTATATTATGCACATTATGTATTTGAATTTAATACATTAATGACCATTAGGTTTCATCTTATACTTTCACCATTTTATGAGATCACTCCCATATTACCTTTATAGCATAATCATGTTTTTCTCGATCATCACTTTCTTCTATCCCATATCTTGGGAGAACTACATTTTACCTAAATTTTATGTTGGACTTTACATCCATAGAACCATATAGGTAGTGTCTAATTGCCTCGTGCATATGGAGTCAACTCAACTACCCTTTCCTTTTATTCTATTCCCCCATCTTGTTTGTTTCATCATCTCTTATAGCTTAAGGATAATGTTTGTAATTTTTTTTATGTCATTATTTCCCTATGGCCTCAAGGCAACATTGTGTCATTTGTTGTGTCTTTTTTTTGCACTAACTTATGATTAACCATTGTTTATGTTCATTTAATTTCATTTTTATTGTTTTGTTCACTTAATGTTTCTTGGTGTTTGTTTGTTGCCTATTTGCTTGTTGTCATTGTTTTACCTTGACTTAGTATGCATGAAAACATTGGGTTATTCTTTATGCATTATACTTAAGTCCATCCATGTTCATACATCCATATTATCATCATGGTTTTTATCAGTGGTGTATTATTTTTTGTTGTTTATTAGATTGTGTGCCAATATTTATACATATTATGGTTACTTTGTTATTGTGTTTTATATCATGATACATACTATCACATGCTACAATAAAAATCACATTGAGAAATATTACAAGCAATGATGCCATGGTATTTCTCCTTGGTCACCTAAAAACTTCCTGATCTATCTAAATATTACCCAAATATATAGAGTAACATGAATCCTAATCCTTGCTAGTTAGGACGTGCATCTCCATACTAGTAGGTTGCCCAAATTCATCTTTCTCTTTTGTAACAACTTAATATTATTTCATGATTATGGATTCAATATGTAATCCCCCTTTTCCAATTTACCATATTATTCTAAACTATCATGCCAATGATTATAACTACCTTTAGGCAAATAATTGTGTTTCACTTTATCTAGATGTTAATGATTATAACTACTTTTGGGTGAATCCTTATCATTCTTCTACCCTGCAAGGGTATATTTTCATTATGCTAGTGATTATAACTACCTTTGGGCAAATCATTATCTATATCTACCCAACTAGGGTATGTTTTCATTTTGCTAATGATTATAATCACCTTTGGGCAAATCATTATCTTTTTACCTTGTTATGTTGATGATTATCACTGCCTTTGGGTAAATCATCCATTTTTATCTTCCCAACTAGGGCATATAATTATGCCACTAATTATAACTTCCTATGGGCAAATCAAATTTTCCACCCCCTTTTACCTTTTGGTCCCATCATTTTCCTTCTTTTGAGGGAACGATCACCAACCTTCTTTACCAATCTCTCTCTTGAGGCAGCATCCAAGGCTCATCCATCCCCTATTAGGGTCATTAGGCATACATGACCTTTTAATTATTTGAGAATATATTATTTTTCTTATATCTTTCACCACCTTCCAATATATGGGAAAACTATGGACACCCCTTTCTAGCCATAACTGGCTTCTGACCAGACTTTACACTAATTTCTACCAAACATTGAAAATTAAGCATAAAAACTATTGAATGTCTCAATTTTAGCAAAAAACCATTAATAAATGCTCAAAATAATGTTGAGGCATCCCTATTTGGGTTATTATAGTATACACAATAATAAACTCTCACAGATTCATCCAAAATCACCTTATGATCTAACAACTGGAAATTTGGCCTATGGACCCATTAAGTGGGGCACTTGAACAAATATTAAAAGATATAAAAGGATAATCAAATTAAATCAACTAATTGAACTAGATTAAATACTTATCTAAATTATCCATTTGAAATTAATGAATATCTAAAAATAGAAATTTCAAAATTGAAAATATCAAGCCTTTTCATCATTTGGCTTTATGAGTTGTCAAGCTCTTTCAAAATATCTCAAAATATCTAATTTGAGAGCCATGCCTAGTAATTGAAAATCATAATTACATGACAAATTTTATCTCAATTAGAGTTATAATCAACTCAATTAGGGTTAGTTTTGATTCATTCCATGTTTAAACTCAACCTAAACTCACTTTGGGTAAGAGTTAACTTTTAAGGCTATAAATATAAGGCCATATCTATTAATCTCCAAGCTTGAATAGTGTAGTGTTATTATTCAAGATTTCAACCATAAGTTTTATTAGTGAAATGTTACCATGCCAAAATTATAATTCAAATATCCAAGCCAAGGTGATAAGGAGAGAAGGAAAAAATGGATTTTCATTAAGAAAGACTTCTTGATGTAGAAAACTAAGCAAGCCACTTCAACAAGCCATTTTAAGCTACCATGAAGGTAAAAGACCGATTTCTTGTGTGTTTTAGTTGTGTTTTCACTTGTATTTTTGTTACCTATGCTCCCCCTCATGTCTAGGCTAGAGATGTTAAGTGTTTAGTGTGTTATTTTGATTTTTTTATTGAACTAACACAATACTAACCTCCCCTCTATTAGATTCCTATGTTCACATTAGGAGCCACATGCCTTATCATACTCTTGAGGCCTATCAATTTTTGGATGACTATACTATCCCAAGAATTTTCATCCAAATAAATAATGCCATGTGACACCTATATACCACTCTAAATGTCAAAAAATTATGGCCTAAGAGGCCTCTCCAAACTTATGCAAACCATATACCCTATCAATACACCTAGCATCTTGTATGCCCAAGACCATGTCTACAACATAATATCAGCTTGGGGACCTTCTACTTATACACTATAGCATCCTAAGTAATACTTGACACTCTCTTTAGAGTCCCCAAGTGCCAAAAGGGTAAAATGTTGGGCATATTCCCCACATACTATAGATATTGAATAGGTCAATAGGGCACCGCCCTCATAAGATTTATTAGAGTCAGAGCTCGCCACCTAGCCAAGATGCATTACTAAAATAACTTTAAATATAAATTATTTTTTAGAATATAATATAAACTATTTAAAATTAAAAAGGATATTAATTTTTTTATGAAAAAAAAACCATCAACTTAGATTTGACTCACATATTGTGAGCCTTCATCGCCATTATTACAAGATTGAATTCCAAGAACATAATGCCCCATCTAAGTTGAACGATCAACTACCATTTTTAAAATTTGAAATTATCAAAGCCCTTAATATTGAGTGATTACAAAAGGGATTCTAATATTTCATTTGTAGAACCTATTACATAATCAACTAGTTCAAATTAGTCTCTAGATTAGTGTCAATAATGGTAGCTTCACCCTCAAATCCATAGCCATTTCAATAATTCATGGACATAAATTTCATACAAGGGATTGAGTGATATAAACATTAGAAATAAGTGTTCAATGTAGTAGAGGAAGTGAAAAAACTAGAAGATGATGATTACCTCTCTCATGATGAAGGTGAATTATCGTATGACATATTGGCTACCCAAAACTTAGAACAAGGTAGTCAACAAACCTAAGGTATTTATTTTTGGTGTCTTTTTTACAATGTCTTGATGTTTTATAGGTGATTTCATGATATGTTCTAGTCTTATAGCTTAAAAAATCATAAAATATACATATATGGGGATTATTACAAGAATTATTATCGTATCTCTAAACCCAACATTCCATATACTAAAGAAGTCACAAAGCAGTGGCTAGAGTCTCAAAATGTGTTAGAAGCCTTAAAGGACTCAATCAAGGAACTAGATCATTGGGTTATCAAGGATAATATCAACTTGTACATCATCTAAACCTTTATAGAGGGGGTTAGGGTTGGTATGCTACTAATGAATCAACTCTTTGAATCCAACAACATCATCCATTTCAATAGTTATTTGATTCCTCTCTTGATCATGATTCTCCAAGAAAAGTAGTTCCTAACCCTAAGTGACCTCATCACTCACTATTTATCCCATTAGGTAAGTAGAGTTAGTGTTGGGGTAAAATTTTACATGATTTTCTACCTAGTTAATGCCTATTTTCCATAATGTATTTTAAAATCACTACTTTTCCTCCTTAGACATATGTGGGCTCCCTATTTTATGTGGTATTATATAAGCTATACATCCACCACTTCATGGCATACATTGAAGACATATGTAACCAATTATACCCATGATTTTATTTTTAAATTAATGAAATGAGTATGTTCAGGTTATTTGAGGAGATGATAACCTCTATCACTAAAATTGTGGAATATTGGTTTTATCATAACTTCATAATAATCAAGTTTGAAGGGGAAATGAGTGTTCTACTTAGGTTTCCTTATTATGTTCCTCACAAATTAGCAAAATAGGAAATATCCTTTCAATTGGCTATTAGTGTTTCATGTATTTATTTTTTTAGGAGGTACAGAGTGTATCCACAAATACCCATTATCATTAGGCACCATGATTATAATTAGTATAAAAGTATATCAATGATGATAACACACTAGGAATCCCTCAACCTACCACTTCATGAGCATAGACAATGGGACCCTTATGGGAACAACCATCGACATGTAGAGGAATTCAATTCTAGGATTAAAAAAATTACTACCATGAACCTCATGTAGATGATGAGTACCACCTAAACCCAAATAATGATATTGAGGTGATTGAAAAGTTAAATCAAAGGAGCTATAGAATGGCAAACTAGTAGACAAGCCTTGAAAGAGAGACCAAACACACCCCAACCATCATAGGATAAACCAAAGATGAGTGACAAGATAAAAATAATCATCTTGTAGAGGTTCCCTTTAGTAGTTTCCCCATCTCCATCAGCTACCACTTCTTTAGCTACAGTAGCCTCTTAGTAAGTGCACCTATTTTCATGAAATCATTACATTTTTAAAGTAGTTCTGAGTCTCAATAGTGTTCCCCTAAAGCCCAACTTAGTGTGTTAGTTGATACAGTCACCCCTAATTATAGGAGATCAATACCATAACATATTACTCCATATATTGGTCAACCTCAAAACCAAGCATCCATGGTCCTCATTATAACTTTTAATGCTCCCTTGGTTCATGATTATCTAATGCCAAGTTTTTCACCCTCAAATTCACTTGGGATCTTAGTTGTAAGAAATGAAATACGAGATCATATTACCTAGACTTTCCTAATTTATTCTTCTCCACCATTAATGATAACTCTTCTTATAATATTAGTCCCTTATGAACTATCAAGTAGTCATGTGATTTCCCATTCTCTAACAATTTTAATTCCTCCAACTGCTCCTAGCACACCTATTGCTCCTACTACTTCAAGTAGTCCTATAGTCCTAAGTGGTCCATGATTAAGTACTCTTTCCATGGCCACTCTTCCCCTTTATGTAATGGAAGTATACACCAGATATAGTTTAGGGAGACAATTTTCTTAGGGTTATGTGTTGCCTAAGCTACTAGTCATCGACCATGACATACTCCTCATTTGAATCCAATTTCCATGAAACCCATTGTAGCTAGTAGCTCCACAATGCCACCTTTTATAATGGGACCATATTTTCCTACCTCTTTATTTTAAGTCCCATAGATATCCTCTTGGCCTTCTTATTAGCCTAAGACCACATTAACAACTACTACCCCATGAGATTCACTATCATATGTTCATGCCCCCCCTAGATTTACTCTTAATAGGTCCATTTACTCTCTCAATATGATGATTGAGATCCATAGTGCCAATTTACCTTCTATATAGATGACACTAGGTAAATTTAGGGCTTATATGATGTCATGGGTAACCCCCTTTGACATCCTACATTTTACTCCCACTCCTTCACCTCCATCTACTAGCTCTAGTCACATTCAACATACCTTATCTATGCCCACACCATCTAATTTATTATTTGCATTTGTTACTACTTTTGGAACCATTAAGCCAACTCAAGGAGGAGCTTAGATGGGATGTCTTAAGGCAACCAAAGATGGTGTATCAAGAAGACTCAAACATTGAATTAAAATTTGATAAAGACATGGGCATAATGAAAAGAGTGATGACTTAGATATTCACCTAAGAGGGGAACCTAGTGGTCTAGAAAACAAAAGGAATATCTCTTCTCTCTAACCCAAAAGAAATAAAAAATATGAGAGGAACATATAATTAATGATCCCATCTTAGTATTCATATATTCCCATGATATGAATGAGAACATAATAGGAAACCTCAAGGAAAAAGTGAAGACTCTAGAGTCTCATATAAATAACACCTTCCCACTCAAGTTAGTGGATGAGATCAGGGGAGCACTAGTTGACCTATTCTTTGCTTTATAAGAGTAATAAAAGTCTCTAAAAAAAGAGACTATTCTCTATAAAAATGTACAAGAGTACTCCCATAGAATATTCAAGATAGAATATAAGTGCAATAATAATAAATAACATGTTATCTTGGTTAAAACTCATGCCACTGGTGGACCTCAGCCTATATAAAGCATTTTCTAGGTAATGAGGACTTCCTTGGAGGATTGGGTTAGAGATAAGAAATCAAATTTGGTCTAATTAGATCAAAATAAGGACAATATGGTGACTTATTTAAAATAGGTTAACATCAATGTGCTATTCAACCCTGATGGCATAATCATCATTAGAGATGAGTTTAGAGTACATCTCAATGAATTCAAAGTTACCTTATGGACAAATATCAATAAAGATAACAAGAGTGGGGCCATTACCATATTAGAGATAGCTATAGAGTCTATCAGTATCATTAGAAAAGTAAATGTAGTTAATAATTCCATGGAGGTCCCTAAAAATACCCATAAAGAACTACTAGCATGTGGAGAATTTTTATTTAGAGAGCCACCTACCAACCTTCCTAAACTAGACTGAGAATCCAATTTAATTTTCCAAGGTTTAATAGTGAAGAAAGTTAAGAGGCAATTAGGCAGTGGTCCCCATCTAAGATCATAGTAGCATCTAATGATTGTGGGTATCCTAGTATTTCCAAAATTGGGAATGTTATGTCCATAACTTGGGTCCCCACTTGTTCTTGTACTTTTGGGGTAAATATTGTATTATTGTAACCAATTATAGGAATTGTGGGATATGATTGGGATACCATGAAACTAGGTGGTGTGTCTCACTCCTATTTATACCACTTTGTAACATGTTTTTTAGGTAACATTTCTTATTGAAAACACAATGAATTATAGAGAGATTGTGAAGATTTTATGATCACTATCTTTTATTTGTGAAAACCTTCCCCATGTTTTCATGGTGAAGTGGTGATTTTTAGTGCTAAAGGGAATATTATATGAGTATTATTTCTATATAGGTGCTTAGTTAAAATGATTTGTTATCTATTTTGATTAATCTTGGTAATTTATCTTTATTTTATACATAGTAATATGGGTGTGTGTGTGTGTTAATAATATAGTAATTGTTCATTCATGGAGATAGTATTATTAGGATTGTACACATCCTTTTCCCTTGACTCTCTATCCCATATGCCTTAGTTTGAACTTATGTAAAACTAGATATATGGAGATAAACTCTGATGTAGACTTAGTGGATTAACCAAACCATTATAAATTCATCCTAACCTTAAATAGTATCCCTTTTTTTCCTTAGTTTTCTCCCTTTTATTTTTAATTCATGCACGATTTGAATCAAAACCCCATCTATTGGTGAAATTTTCCTTGGGAGACCAATGTAAAGTATTTTTCACCAGGTGTATTGAAATATCTCAAAGGATTTGAATTTCCTATAGTAACAACATGTGCTTTGAAGCTCAATCTAATCAGGCTACATAAGGAATCCAAATACTTGCAACTTTTACCCTAGGCTATAAGAGAAATGATCCTAAAAAATGAGGGATTGAAATGCCTTTCATTTTTTACCTTTGGTTATACCTAGTCTCATAGGTGTAAACAATGATAAATTAATAATAATAACCTTAATATTTTGTGAAGAATATGCATGTGCCCATTCTAAAAAAGATATTAATAATGTTATCAATTAATTATATTCTACATAAGATAAATATATTTGATGTCATGTAGATTATGTAACTACCCATTCTACATGTCAACAAGATAATAATATTGTCCTATTACTAAGAATCCAACATGAAGCATATTTGATGTCATGTAGATTGTGCAACTTCCAATTCTACATGTCATCAAGATAAAAATATTGACCTCTTATAAAGAAGATAAGATATTAAGAGCATTGATAGTTAAGCCCATTTTACACAAGTATATAAGAATGGGCATGTATGTGCCCATTCTATATAAGATAAGAATATTTGACTCTTAAAAATCATACAACATTCATATCTTGTGTATAATGGATACATGCCCATTATTATAGACTTGTGTAAAATGGGCTTAATTGATAATGTTCTTAATATATTGTGAAGTAGACTTTTATAGAATGGGATTAATTGATAAAATTCTTAATATCTTGTGAAGTAGACTTGTGTAGAATGGGATTAATTGATAATGTTATTAATATCTAGTGAAGAATGGGTATGTTCCCATTATACACAATATATTAAAAATGTTATCAATTAATATCATTATACATGAGAAAAATATATTTGATTTCATGTATATTGTGTGGTTGTCTATTATACATGTCATGACGATAATAATATTGGCCTCTTACAAAGAAGTTCATATCTTATCATGTGTAGAACTTACACATGCCCATTCTTATAAACTTGTGTAGAATGGGCTTAATTGATAACATTATTAATATAATGTGAATAATGGGCATGTTCCCATTATACACAAGATATTAATAATGTTATCAATTAACCCATTCTACACAATATACATATATTTGATGACAAGCATCTGAAGCAAGGAACTATGAACTCACAGTTTGTCAAAGGGTTTATGTCAATATTTAATATTTTGTGAAGGTTGGACATGTACCCATTATACACAAGATATTAAAAATATTTTCAATTAATACTATTCTACATAAGATAAATATTTTTTATGTCATGTAGATTAGATAGTTTCCCATGCCATATGGCATCCATTTAAGAATATTGGCCTCTTATAAATAAGTCAATATTATTATCTTATGTAGAATGGGCACATACACATTATTATAAACTAATGTAAAATAGGATTAATTTATTTTGTTCTTAATATCCAATGAATAAATTATATGTAGCCTTTCTACATAATATATTAAACATACAAGTACATAGAAAAATATCATGAGCCAAAAATAGCATCAAATAGCTACAAACGTTTACAATTTCTAGTGTACTTCATGACATCCTAAAGTAAGGATTATATCAACACAAGATGGGACAAATATTATTAATTATTTTTATGATGTCATAGTATCATCATAATATTTTTCAGTGTACCTGTGTTATAGATTAGGCATAATTAATAATATTCTTAATATCTTGTGTTAAATGGGCATGTGCCCATTCTACACAAGATAAAAATATTGGTCCTACCTTGTGTTGCATGATGGGTATATCTCAATGATGGCCCATTTAATTATTAGATCATGTTTGTAACATGCCCATCCTTATATTTTATGGCACCTCATGTGGTTCCTAGGATATACCAAGTGTCACTTGCATGCCAAGGTGGACCTTAATAGTGCATGTGTTCATCATGAGTATCCATAGTATTTTAGGTGTACATATATCTAGGTGTAAAAAAGGGACACATGACATGTTTTTATTGGACATGACATCCCATGTAATATCATTTTTGACACCTTCAGGTATGTATCAGTGCCACATGGTAATTTTGGGTTTGTATAATATTCTAACATGTTATAGGGCTCCAAGAGTACGGCACGAGGTCTCCAAGTGGATGGTCCTATTATAGATAATTTTAGTACCTTTCCTTTCAGAAGAAGTCTTGAAATTATTATAGTTTGGCATATGATGGCTTAAGGTCATGATATTTAAAATTATTGGTAGGGGCCAACTTGTTTGAATTCATTTATAAATTATTTTCTTTGCATAGTTTTAAATATGAAATTATGTTGTGTTGATATTCATAACATTATTGAAATAATATTAATAGCAATAATTTTATCAATGGTTACCAAATAATTTTAATGCATTCATAATTATAATTTTTTTATACTTATTTTAAAAGTTTAGATTGGTGTATAATTACAAATCATGGTGCTTGTATTCATAATATTGATATATCTTATTTTCAAAAAATCTTGATTATGGTAATAGTTTCCATTTGTGATGATAGATAGCATCCATTTATCACTTAGTTGTTCAGATTTATAACTTAGATCTATGTACTCATAACATTTTTAAATTTGTCACAATATAGTGGATTCTGCATAAACATGTTTGATGTGTAAATTCTAAACATTTTCATTTAGAGTGACTTTAATAAGTTTTTTATTATTGATAGTGTTATGTTGTCATAAGCATTAGTAAGTTGATAATATTCATGCATGTAGAATGGTAAAAATTAAATCTTGATTTTTGATTGTTGTCAACTAGAATGCACTATAATTTTTTATTGTGACACCATATGGCATACTTCTAAGGAAATATTATAAGTCTTGGAATTTAATTGATTTTTATAAGGCTGTTCCACCATATGTATATGTTTTGACATCATAATTTATTTGATCACTTATCAAGTGATAAGGGTTATTGTGCATTGGGTGCTTACCTAGCAATGTTGGTGGTTAATTTTAATCAAGGTTCACTTAATCTTTGACATCAATATGACTTAGTGTTTTGAAACATTTAATTTTTAAAATCTTTGGACACTCAAGATTTTATTTGGTGTTGTTTGAAGTTAATGCAAGGTGGCAATGAGATTCGGTAGTGTACATAATAAATCTTGATTTAATAAACCATATTTGCCTTGTTTGGAATTCACAATGATGGCAAAGTTGGTGATTAATTTGGTAACATGCTAAGTCTTAGTAGTGGGTTTGGTGTTTGATTTGGTAGGTTAATTTTTTGTAAAGGTTTTCATCCATTAGTTTGGTGGACACGTCATATTTTTAACATTAATTGGATGTTTGGGTAACTACCTTGTAATTAAACACTTATTTTTTTATTCAATCACCATTTTTTCTAAGATTAAAATGAAAGTGGGGCTCTAAAAATTTGTTGATTATGTAAGGACACAAAGTTTTCATTTATCTATAGACTTTTATCACTTGTGGATGTAGTGGTGCAAGGTATGAAAACTAGTTTTATTAATATTTGCTCCCTTGGAAACATTTTTAGTTATCAATGCCATATATATATATATATATAAATAAAATACGTAAAATGTTCTTTCTTCTTCATTTGAATCCATATATTTGAATTTTTTGAATTCTTTAGGTGCATGCATTAAGTGGTTTACATGTATGGTTTCAACTTGAAAAAATGTTATTACATGTAGTATGTTGTGAGAAATAATTTTTGGTTATTTTTCCATGTCTGTGCATTCTCTTTCATATATTTGAATGGAATTTTTTTCAATTTCATATGGCCATCAAGTTTTAATTTGTTTGCATATAGTTTTGAAAGTAGTCTTAGAAGTTTATTTTCAAATATCAAAGGTGTTTGGTTTTTTTAGTTTTTGCATATCATCAAGTCCTGCTTTAAAGAGGTTATATGCATGCATGCAATTATTTTTTTTAAAAACACTTGCATAGTTGGTTTATATAGTTGTGATTTCAATGTTGGTTTCCATATTACATAGTTAAATTGGTTTCTTCAAAAGTATTCTGAATATTGTTCTTACATGTCATAAGTTATGATTTTTAACCTTATATATGCATGCATAACCTTTCAATTTTAATGTTTATGGTTTTTTATGCATGGGTACACTTTTTTCAATGAAGTAGAGTGGAAAAGTTTGCATTTTGTTCTATTGAAGTCCTAAAGTATGGAGAGTATACAATAGATTAAGATTTGAATGCATATAAGTTACAAGTCAGTTGTTTGACATGGTATAAATGTTGAAAAGGGTTTTATACAATTTACATGTAATATAGTTGTTTCTTTTTAGACAACTTAGTATATTTAGGTATTCTTATTTGTTTAATTTTGACAAAATAAATGAGATCTTGGGGTTTGTGATGTGTTTTAGCCATTTCTTTGCATTACTTTTGATAGAAAATCATTTTTTACTTTAGTAGCTCGATGAAGCATGAGATAGTGTTGTTTATTCTCAAGTTGATATTTGGTACATTTTGGTGTTCTAATTATTTGTATAACAAAATGTGGATAACATATTCATAGAATATATGATGTTGTCTCTACATGAAAATTATTGAATGAACACCCATATCAAATGTATTTTTGATTACATGCATTGGGAACATTTGGTTTGTTGAGTTTTCTTAAAGGTGTTTTTTGGATACTTGCATTAAAGATTTGTAGTCATAATAATGTTTGGTGATTTTGATTGTATGCATTTGGAAAGATATATTCATAATGTTAAGGTTTTGATGTTAAAGTTACTTGATAATTAGTTATATTGAGATTATTTCAAGATGATATTAGTAGAATAATTACAATTTTCAATTTTCTTTAAGATATAAAATTTATTGAGCTATGGAATTTTTTTATTTTAACAAATTAAGGTTTTGTTTGAATATGTTGATATTGGGAAATATGTCTATTTTTGGTATTATTCAAGTTTGGTGTTTTTAGTTGAAATAAATGAATGGAAATAAAATGTAATGAACATTTAATTATTTTGAAGATATTTATGATAACATAAGTTTGATTTTAAATTCTTATTTGAATTTAATAGGTAGATTTAGTATAATGGGGAAGGGGGAGGGGGTGTTTGATACAACACTTTTTTCTACAAATAACAATGTTTGAACTTGGAAAGAATTTTAAAGACACTTGGATAAATAATATGATAATAATGTGAGAATATTAATCGTGGCATTATAAATTTAGTTTCTAACTATATAAAAAATTTAAATACATAAATGAGAAAAGTATGTGAAATCGATTCATTTATGACAGTGGCATGGTAATTTTTATGAAAATATAAGAAGATTGCATGTTATGAACACACTTTCTTTGAGTAAATGAAAAAAAATAGCATGAAATTTCTTATATGGATATATGAAATATAAAATATTGTTGATAATATTTTTTATTAGTTTGTGTTTGTGGGTATGTATGTTTGTCTCTATATTAAATAATTTTATAAGTTAAGACAGTTGAAAAATTGAAACTATAAGTGTACAATCATAACTTTTTGACCTTAACTTCATGAAAATCATTTTTTTAACATAGCCAATGATGTGTAGATTATTAAGGTATAATTTTGTTTAAATTTTGACTAACAGTCAAAAAATTATAAAGGTATTTGTAACAAGATATATATAGACCATAATGAGTTATGTTGTGT
Source organism: Torreya grandis (assembly GCA_037957365.1). Taxonomy (NCBI): domain Eukaryota; kingdom Viridiplantae; phylum Streptophyta; class Pinopsida; order Cupressales; family Taxaceae; genus Torreya; species Torreya grandis. The sequence goes on from JARHVA010000140.1 coordinate 1,713,154, forward strand.
ATAAATTAAGTAATAATTAAAAATAATAGTTTGACATTAACATATATATGTGTGTGTGTGTATTCAAAAACTACATTTTCCCCTCAATAAATCCATATTATTTTTTTAAATAATAAATTTCATTGGATCAAATGTGTCTATAAAGATAGAAAAAAATACATAAATTTCTTAAAAATAATGTGGGTTGTTCCATGACATGTTTTAGGCTAGGTTTGTACCCCCCTCATAAGACCTAAATCCAAATCAATTTTGGGTAGAAATCAGAAAAATTAAAAAAAAAATCTATAGAAGGGCATACACTCTTTATAGAAGGGCTTATGCCCTTTGCCAAAAAGGGTGTACACCCTTTAGCCTTGGTACCATGCCAATTTTTCTAGGTTTGGGTTTTTGAAAAAAGTGGGTGTACATCCTTTTGAAAAGGGTATATGCCTTTTACAAAAAAAATATGTGTTTCTAAGAATGTTATGTTTTTTTTCCTCCAAATTTTTGCATCCATCCTATTTCAAATTTATAATATCAAGGTGGACCCCAAATTTTCACATTTCGAGAATAAATTTTTGGAATAGAGATAGTGCACATGAAGGTGATAACACTATTTCACATGGTAGTTATCATGAAAAACCTTTTTATGGATATAGGTCTGCCAATACTTTCTCTATTACTTTTCATCATGGAACTCATATGTCTATACACTTTAATGTGAATGATCATACATTCTAGAATTTATTGGATATTGTCTCATCTTCCTCTGTTGGTTTACATAGTGTATCTTGTAGAGGTCTAATGATTTTTTTTATAAATTTCATTCTTTCAAATGAGGTACTCCAAGTGAATCCTCTTAATGGATGCATATTCTCATTGAGTTGATACCTAATGAGCCTCATGTATTAAATCATACCAAATTATTTCCTAAGATTAATCTAAACCTTGTTAATCTAAATCCCTCTTTGGTTATGATTATTAGACCCACTTCACTTGTACTTGACAAACCCACTTATTTTAGTAAGAAACATGTTGGTAGGCCTATGAGCTAGCCCATAATGACATGTGTACTTAAGAAAGTGAAATTTGAGATTGATGATGACTTTAGAAGCACCAACTTAGTTGAATTACCTGATGAACCATTAGAATACACATAATATCAAATGGATAAGGAATCCACCTCATTTATCTTGTTTATGATAGTGACTCTTATCAAGTTCTTTGTGATTTGTTGTTATTGACTCAATTATTATTTTGTTGAGATACTATTATAATGTTGTTCTTAGATAATTTTATTATTTTGAATTTTTTATATGGATGTAATTTTAATAGAAGTTTGATTTTTATGAAATGATAGTTTTTTAGCTTCTTTTGATCAGTTTCCATAGACAATGAAATTAGTATCAGTGGACAGTGAAATCAATATATTCTTACAATATTTTTTATGTTTTATTTTTATCATTTGATATATTTAGATAAATTTTATTTTATGGATTATAGATTTAAGATGTTTAGATCAATAGATATCAGTATTTATTAATTTTTTATTATATGCATAATTAAATAATTATCTAAATAATGTTTAAACAAGTTAAAGGTCCCCCACCTATTAAATTTTTTACATTAGGTTATATTATTATTTAATCTTGTGAACTTATTTTAAGTTTAAGTTATAAAGTTAAGCTATAAACTTTATAACTTATAAGTGAATTAATTATAAAGTAATTTACTTTTAAAAGTCAATTAATTTTATGAACTAAAATTAATTAAAGTTGGTTTTGACTTGAATCATAATTGTCTCAAAGGAGAGTTGTTTTAAAAAGAGATTAAAGAGACATAACAAAAGGAGAAACACACAGATATTAAGAGCTCTTCAAGTTTTAAAGATTTTCATCTCTCTTCTTCTATATAAGTAATATTTGAGTTTGAATAATCATTTACAGATAGACAAAATAATACTTTCTTTGATGGTGAAGTAATCTTCTTGAATAACATAGGTATATCCAAGTTTCTTGATTTATTTATAATTGATTGTCTAAATATTATCAAGTATTAGTTTCATTGATGATTATAAATATGCAATCATATGTACAGATGTAATTTACCTAAATAATGATGAATACATTTGAGATAGATTGTTAATCTACCAATTATATTGTTATTTTTATTAGAAGATTATATTTGTAATCAAATTTATTTCATTGGTTTCTCAATAAATTTTACCTTTCATATCTATCAACCAGTTATTTTTCAAAGTCTCACATGTTTTTTAGTTGTTAGTTTAGATTTATTTATGTCCGTAGATTAAAGTTATTTTTTTTATTGTTTAGTTATATTTTAATCTTTGTAGTTATATTCATTTTCTTATTTAGTTAGTTTATTAAAATAATCATTTATTACTTTCATATTCTTTTCCTATTTTATGATTTGATTATTGTTTATTAAGTTTAGTTTTCTTTATTTTATTTCTTGATAAGCCTTTTAGTTGTTTTTCTTTTTAGTATTGTTTCTTGTTAGTCTCGAATTTCTATTTTAGTTTATTGTATTTATGTTAGATGTTGCTAATTAATTATTGTTTTTGTTACTTTGTTGTTTATTTCATCCTTGTTTAGTAGATAGATTTGTTGATGGTCTTAGACTTAATTTATATATTTCTTATGTTCTTAAACTAGCTTTTAATTAGTTTTTATTATTACTTTCCTAGTTGTTGATCATTTTATTTGTTATTTATGTATTTTTATTTGGGTTTTACTTTTGTTTCTTTTATTTATGTTTAGTTTTTCTATGTTACTTTTATTTTAGTTTTTTTATTTATTATAACATTGAAATTGATAAGAAATATATACATTATTTAGAGGATCATAGATATTTCCATTAAAATATTATCATTTAATAGGCTTTGATCTGTTGGATAGGTTAGATTATATCTGTTAGATCTAATTTCTATTAAATTAAGTATTTTATTTATGAAATATTTTGATGCTTAATTCACTTTTTGTATCTTATTCTCATAATTATTAAAAACCCCTCTGTACATATTAGGATGAATATTTGTTCCATACATCCCTCATGATTAAATTGGTCTAATTCCACCTGAATATTTATGATAGGTGAAAGTCTTGATTCATTGATGTGACATTTTTTACCATCAACAAATTTAGTGACTTCACTAAGGAGTTGTTTTATAAATCATTTTTTTATTCTTTTTTATTTATTTATTTTATTTCTTTTTAACCATGACCATTGGTGTTCCCTTCCTATCATCCAACTTGAAATTGATATTATTAAGGATTAAGTAGATATTTCTTCCATCTTGTTTATTTTTATTGGTATAACATACCTTATGGTTTACATTACATTTTTGAGGTTATAACTGAGGAAGAAGATAAAGTAATATTTAAAATTGATTAGTACATTATTTTTAGTCATCAAACTTAGTTTCATATCCAAGAATAAAATATTCATATTTAGAGAGAAAGAGAACAAATGAATTGCTAATCCTCAACCTAGAACTTTTTTTTTGGCTTTTCCTTTCAATAATTGTATTTATCCTATTGACCCTAATAGACTTACATAATTGACTCAACTTAGTCAGGTAGTAAATCTTACTAAATCTTCCAATGTAAGAATGAACAAAAGATATAGTTAGAGATATTATTCATTGTCTACAGAATAGTAGGGATCAAGTTGAAATAATTGATAATGAAGAAGATTCTGATGTAGACAATGATCAATAAGTTATGAATCTTTAGATTCATAGGAATCAAATTAATATTGGTTCTATCTTGGTAAGTTACCTTCACTTAAAGAACTTAATGTCCTAAAAAAATTAAGAAATCATGATGAGTCTTAGGAAGATAATTTAGTTGATTTTAAGTTATTTTGTGCTACTCTTGGCATTACTAATAAAAAAATTTCTCTTAGTTTATTTTTGAAAACTTTAAAAGGTAAGAATTTTCAAATTTTTATTAGTCTACCTGTTAAGGTAATTTGTACCTATAAATATATAAAACATTGATTAGAGCTTTGCTTTGGCAAGTCTAAAGAAGATTTAGAACTTGTCAATGAATGTGTAAATATTTCTACTGATTCAGGGAAGATAGTTTATCATTTTATCACTATATTTACTAAGTTATATCAAAAAATTCTTCATCACATTAGACCATCAAAAATATTATCTAGATTATATTTTTATAGTGCATTGCTTTTGAAATATAAAATGTATTTAGAAGTTAAGGACATAGTAGAATATGATGTTACTATTACTTTATGTATATAATATATAAAAAAATAAATATGTTGGATTTGAAAATAGATATTCTACTGATTTAACTTATGATAATAAATAAATTATAAAGACCATATATAAACTTGGTAATGATCTGGTCACCATAAAACAACAATAAATGACAAGTTTTCTACATTAAGAAAAACTTCTAATCCTCATAAAAGTAAAATTAAATACAAATTTCATTATTTCCATGTTTATGAATTAGATCATAACCCTAATTCATGTATAGTTTTTAAAAAATTTAAAAGATTCATTAATGAAAAAGGATAATATTTCCATGTCTTGGATGATTATATAAATGTGTGTGGTTATGATGAGTCTTCGAACAACATCAAGACTTCTAATGTTTATATTGTTTAAAAAAGGAAAAGGGATTATAATTCTACCCAAAATATAATTTGAATACAATTAATAATCAAATGTATTCTTCCAAATTATCATTGCAAGACAAAGGTTAAGTGATGCAAAATATTAATGTTATAGATAATTATGCTACAAATTCTCAACAACCTAATATTTTGTCTACTGGATTTAATAATACATAATATCCTCCTTATAACCCAATAAATTATACTCATATTTATCATCTTGATATTGGTACTTATAATATTATTGATGATTTATCTACAATTAAAGTAGGTTCCTCTATATTAAAAGCTACTAGTTTACTTGGATGGTTTGATAAAATTAATGATGTTATTAAAAAATCTAAATCCAAATAATGTAGTAGAATTTCAAGAAGAATATAGTAATAATGGACTTAATTTTATTTTTTCTCTATATGATGATCCTCTAGCCAATTATATTCTTCCATTTTATATTTATTTTAAAATCAAAGATAAAATCATCGATAATTGTACCCTCAATACAAGAGCTTTTCAGAATATTATGCCTAAATTTCTCATTAATCAAAAGGGCATATCTTATGAAACTAATAACATGAAATATATTGGTTTTGATTCTCATCAAACCAATATCTGTGATAAGTTTCATAATATTATTATCAAAATAACTCAATATGAGAGAATCATATGTATTTCAAATGTGCAAGTTTTAGACATCCCTACTAAATTTTACGTTGTTAGGTAGAGATTGGTCAAAGGAAAATGGTGCTTTCATAAATAATAATATAACATGGGTTTATATTGGCAATGAGATTAATTTTATGGATAGGGAGGAATGGAATAGTAATCCTATAGAGTCCATATCCAATATTGTTACTTATATTGAAACTAGAATAGGAACTTATGACTTGCTAACATTAGATGAACCTGATCAACAATAAGTATAATATTATTTTTAGTGAAACTATATGGACATTATACTTCGATGGAGCTTGTTTTTAGCATAATAGTGGTGTTGGAATTGTTTTAATTTTTTCTACAAGTAAATTTTTTTGTTATGTTTGTAAATTGTCATTTGACAACATTAACAACACAATTGAGTTTGAGAATTTGAGTTTAAGTATGGAAAAGGCCATAGAATTAAATACTAAACATTTAGAGGTATTTAGATATTCTAAATTTATTATTAGATAGGTTAAAAATATATATAAAATAAATTAGACTCATCTCCATATATATACTCATAAATTTTAGTCACTTATTGAGATCTTTGAAGCATTTAATATCACATATATACTTAGATAATTTAATTCTCATGCTAATAAGCTTGTTATTTTTCCTTGTAATCTCACTTTAAGTGACAATGAGGTAACTGTAGATTATTATTTTTATAATATTCTAGACCTAAATTACTTGATCTTAATGATAATTGGATTATTTTTTACTCTGATGAACATATTGATTCATTCTTGAAAGGTAATTATTTTGATTATAATGATTATGTGTTAAATTGTGGTGATTATTTGTAGTTGAGAATGAGTAAATTACCTAATGGTTTATTCATCCTAGAGTCTATGTTCATGCTACACAATCAACCTAAAATTTCACGTACTAAAGATACATGTACGAGAGTCATAAGTGATATTATTCCTATTAATCAATACTAAGTAAGATCCTAAATTTATTTATTTAGGAATACAATGTACTATTAAGGAAAAAGTTTAGTTTTTTAGATTATTTAATGAATTTATAGACATTTTTTCTTGGTCATACAAAGACCTAAAATATTATGATACTAAAATAATAAAACATGACATACATCTTAAGTCTAGTATAAAACCTATTAGGAAAAAACTTCTGAGGATAAGTCCTTTGTTGGAAGATACCATCAATACGTTACCTAATAAGATGTTAGAGGGCAGTGTTTTTTATCATACTATACTCAAATTGGGTTTCTAACTTAGTACCTATTAAAAATAAGAATGGTGATATCTATTTATGTGTATATTTTAGAGACTTGAATAGAGCAAGTATTAAAGATAAATTTATTTTATAATAAGTAGTAGGATCTAAAATTATGTCTCTTCTTGATAGATTATTTTTTTACGAATCCAAACTATAGATACAAAACTATATTTACTACATGAAGAGGAATGTTTACTTTTAATAGAATACCTTTTGGTTTAATGAATACAAGTGCTAATTTTTAGAGGACTATGCATGTAGCCTTTGATGACTTAATTGACATTATTATTCAAGTCTACTTTGATGATCTTATTATGCATTCTAAAATGAGGAATAAACATATTGATCATCTATGTGAAATTTTTACAAGATGCATAAAATAAGGAATCTTTCTAAATTTCAAAAAGTCAAATTTTAGAGTTACTGAAGAAAAATTATTAGGTTATATAATCTCTAAAAATGACATATTAATAGAACTTGAATTTATAAAGACTATCAAATATGTATTGCCTCCTAAGGATCAATATGGTTTGGGTCTTTTTCAATAAAATTAATTTTTTGTATAAAAATATTTTAGATTTTACTGATAAATCTAATCCCTTGAAAATTCTTCTAAAAAAAATTAAAATTAGCTATGGTATGCAAGTTCAAATTTAACATTTAATAGTCTTAAAGATGCCATTATAAGTGTTAATATAATTTTTAAACTAGATATTAGCAAACCATTTATTATTTATGTCAATTCCACTAAAAGAGCTTTAGGTGTCGGTATTACTCAAGATGATTTTAATTATGAAGAAAGACATATTGACTACACGAGTCAAGTTTTGAAATATGTTGAGACTAGGTGTCATTTGATAGAAAAAATTATTCTTTCATTAATATCATCTCTAACTAAATTCAGATATATTTTATTATGAAATAAATTTATTGTTCGTTCAAATGTGCATATTCTTTCTTATTTTTTAAAGCAACCAACTATTTAGATAAGGTAAATAAAATAGATTTTTAAAATTCAATAGATGTTGAATTTAAAACTTCCAAAACTATTAAAGGAAATGATTTAGCCAAACATTTAGTATAAAATGTCACCTCTAGCATAAATTTTTTAGTTCTTTTAATCTATGATACTCTTCATGTTAAACCTCATCTCAAAATAATGAAGGTTGTTGATTTTTTAAAATAGTTTAATGTTGACCTTAAAATATGTGATTGAGATTATTTTTTTCATAAGATAATTGGTACATGATTGAATTTATTACTTTAAAAATCAAGGTTATCTAGATAGTTTAAATAAAAGATAAAGAAGAGCACTTAGATTACAAGCTTTAAAGTCCATTTTGTTAGAAAATTTTACATTTTATAAGAATAGAGATAGTGTTTTATAATGTTGTTTGATTCATGATCAAATGCAAAAAATTCTTAGGGGATGTAATAAAGGTAGTTGTGGTAGACATTATGTAACAAAAATTATTACCTATAAAATTTAATATGTAGTTTATTATTGGCTGATATTATTTCAAAATTAATACAAGTTAGTTCGATCATGTATGTCATGTCAGATTTTTATCAGTAGGAATAAATTACCCTTAATGCTTTTAAAACTTATCATTCATGAAAATCCTTTCATTAAGTGGATTATTGATCATATTTCATACATTCACCCTCCTTCTTTAGCTAGCCATAGCTACATTTTAATCGATATAGATTATTCTACTAAATGGCTTGAAACTATAGCTTTGAAAAGTTTAGTTATAGTTGAATTTATTTCAATTTTTTAGAATCAAAATTTTTCAATATTTGATGTTATTTATGAAATAATATTTGATAATGGCTTTTAGTTTATTTTTATTGATTAATTAGAGTTTTTAATATGTTATTTGATTATTTTTAGTCATTCTTCAAAGTGTTTTAACCATTTTCATTGATAATGACTTTAATAAGTTTTGTATTTTTAATAATGCTATGTTGTCACAAGCATTGGTAAGATGGTAAAATTCATACATGCAGATTGGTAAATATTAAATCTTGATTATTAATTGTTTTTTATTTGAATGCACTATTATTGTTTGTTATGACACCCTATGACATATACTTATAAGGGCATATTCTAAGTCTTGGCATTTAACTGGTCATTCTAAGTTTGTTCCACCATAGGAATATGTTAGGACATCATAGTTTTTAATCATTTATCAAGTGATCATGGCCATCATGCATTAGGTGCTTACCTATAAGTGTTGGTGGTCTTGTTTAATCAAGGGTCACTTGGTCTTTGACATTGATGTGCCTTAATTTTTCAAATAATTTAATATTTAAAATCTTTGGACACTCTATATTTTATTTGGCATCGTTTGAAGTTAATGTAAGGTGGAAGTGAGTTTGAAAATGTACAAAGTAAATATTAGCTTTAATGAACCATCCTCGCTTCATTTGGAGTTCAAAATGGTGGTAAAATTAGTGATTAATTTAGCAACATGCTAATATTTAGTAGTAGGTTTGGGGTTTGATTTGGTAAGTTAATTTTTGGTAGAGATTATCATCCACTAGTTTGGTGGGTATATCACATTTTTTACATTAATTAAACATTTAAGTAACTACTTTTCAATTAACACATTTTTTTAATTCAACCACCATTTATTTCAAGTTTGAAGTGGAAGTGGAGCTCTACAAGTCTTTTGATTGTGTAAGGACCACATATTTTCATTCATCTACAAATTTAATGCACTTATGCATAAGGTATGTAAACTAGTGTTATTAATATTTACTCTCTTAAACACACTTTTCTTTATCAATGCCTTGGTTTTATAAATATTATGTATAAATGTGTTTTCTTCTTCATTCAAAGTCATATAGTTTAAATTATTCAAGTGCATGCATTCATTAGTTTACATATATGTTTTTGACTTGGAGATAAGTTTATTACATGAAATATGTTGTGGAAAATAATTTATGCTTGTTTTTCTACATCTATGCATTCTCTTTTGCATATTTAAATGGCAATTTTTTTAGTTTCATATAATCATTGAGTTTTAACTTTCTTGGATATAGTTTTGAGGGTAGTCTTAGAAGTTTTTTTTTTGAATATCAAATGTCTTTACTTTGTTTAGTTTTTGCATATATTTAAGTCACACTTTAAATGTATTCTATTCATGCATACACATCCTTTTTATTAAAAATATTACACATTTGGTTTATATAGTTATAGTTTCAATGTTGGTTGTCATATTGTAGTTTTAAATTGATTTCTTTGCAGAGATTCTGAATATTATTCTTACATGATAGGTTATGATTTTGAACCTTGTATACACATGCATATCCTTTCATTTTGTATACTTATGGTCTTATTTACAAGGATACACTTATTTCAATGATGTAGAGTGACAAAATTTACATTTTTATTTTATTCAAACCTTATAATATGGAGATTATATAACAAATTGAGATTTGAATGTATATAAGCTGCATGTCAATTGTTTGATATGGCATAAATATTGAAAAGAGTTTTATATAGTTTGTATGTAATATAGTTTTTTATTTTTAGATAATTTAGTATATTTAGTATTCTGTATTATTTGCATTTGATAGAACAAATGAGATATTGGAATTTGTGGTGTTATCTTTTGATCATTTCTCTGCATGATTTTTTATAGTAAATCCTTTTTTGTTTCAGTAGCTCAATGAAGTGTAATACAATGTTGTTGATTCTCAAGTTGATTTTTTGGTGCATTTTGATTTTTAAGTTATTTTTATAACAAAATGTGGACAACATATTTAGAGAATATATGATGTTTTTGCATAAAATTTATTTGAAGAACACCCATATAAAAGTATTGTTGATTGCCTACATTGGAAACATTTGATTTGTTGAGTTTTCTAAAATTCATTATGTGGATACTTGCATTAGAGCTTTGTAACCATAATATAATTTATGGATTCTATTTATATGCATTTGAAAATAAATATGCATAATGCTAGGGTTTTGTCATTAAATTCACTTCATAATTTATTATTTTAAAATTATTATAGGATGATATTAGTAGAAAGATTGCATTTTTTAGTTATCTTTAAGATATGGAATTTATTGAACTATGAATTTTTTTATTTCTACAAATTAGAGTTTTGTTTGAATATTTATATATAGGGAAATATGTCTATTTTTGGTATTATTTAGATTTGGTGTTTTTAGTTGAAATAAATTAATAGAAATAGATGTAACTATTATTTGATATTTTTAAGACATTTAAGATGGTAAAATTTTAATTTTAAATTCTTATGTGAATTTATTTTAAATTTAGAATGTTAGGGTAGATCCCAAATTCTCATAATTTGAGAATAAATGTTTGGGGTAGAGATAGTGCACGATAAGGTGATAACAATCCTTCATGAGTAGTTATCATGAGAAACCTTTTTTTCCCTTAGGGATACCAACATTTTCTCTGGGTATTTTAACTAGGGAACCCATGTGTTTATATACTTTGATGTGAAAGATCTTAAATTTTGAAATTTATTAGATAATATTGTATCTTCCTTATTAGTTTACATGGTGTATCTCATAGAGGTCCGAGGAGATATTTTAATTTTAGAAAAGTTACTCCAAGTGAATCATCTCAATGGATGCATATTGTCATTGAGTCAATACCTAATGATCCTCATGTATACAATAATATCAAATTATTTCTTGAAATTAACCCAAACCTTGCTAATCTAAATCATTATTTGGCTATGATTATTATACCCACTTCACCTATATTTGAAAAAACTATGTCTAGAAAAAAATGTGTTGGAAGTCCAATAAGACAACCCATGGTGACACATGTACTTAAGAAATTCAAACTTGAGATTGATGATGACTTTGGAGGCACCAGTGTAGTTGAATTGCATGTTTTTCCATTGGAATATGCAACATATAAAATAGATAAGGGAATGCCCCTCATTGATCTTATTTTTGACAATGACTTTAATTAAGTTTTTTATGACATGTTATTGACTTAGATGTTATTTTGTTGAGATATTTTTATAGTTATTCTTAGATAATTTTAAATTTTGAATAGATATTGTTTTAATAGTATTTTGATTTTGATGACACGGTATTTTTTGAGCTTATTTTGATCAGTTTAGTAGATACTGAAATCAGTATCAGTAGACAGTGAGATTAGTGTATTCTTGTAGTATTTTATATGATTTATTTTTATTATTTGATATGTTTGGATAAATACTGTTTTATAAATTATAGTGTTAAGATGTTTAGATCATCAGATATTAGCATTAATTGATTATTTATTATATGCATAATTAAATAATCATCTCAATAATGTTTAAACAAGTCAAAGGTCCCTTACTAATTAGTTATTGTAAATTGATCTATATTATTATTTAATCTCATAAAAAAAAATAAGTTCAAGTTATAAACTTTATAACTTATAATTGAATTAATTAGAAAGTAATTGACTTTTAAAAGTCAAATAACCTTATGAACTACAACTAATTAAAGTTAGTTGTAACTTGAACCATAATTCTCTCAAAGGAGAGTTGATTTATAAGGATATTAAAGGTTATAACAAAGGGAGAAACACATAGATATTAAGAGCTATTCAATTTTTAAATATTTTCATTTCTTTTTCTATACAAATAATCTCTAAGATCAAATAATCATTTACAAATAGACCAAAATATACTTTCTCTGATAGTGAAGTAATATATTTGAATAACTTAGGTATATTTAGGTTTCTTTCTTTATTCATAAATAATTATATGAATATTATCAAGTATTAATGTCATTGATGATTACATATATATCTTCATATGTACATAAATTCATGTACTTTACCCAAATAACTATGAATACCTCATATTGTGTGATAGATTGTTAATTTATCAATTCTATTATAATTTTCAGTTGAATATTTTGTTTGTAATTATAATTATTTCATTGGATCCTCAATAAAATTTACTTTTCATATCCATAAGACAATTATTTTTCAAAGTCTCACACTTCTTTCTTAGTTGTTAGTTTAGAGTTATTTGTGTTCTTATATTAGACTTATTATTATTATTGCTTAGTTGTAGTTTAATTTTTGTAAGATTCATTTTCTTGTTTAAATAGTTTACTAGAATAACCTTTTATTACTTTCATATTTTTTCCTATTTTTTGATTTAATTACTATTTACTAAGCTTATTTTTATTGATAAGTTTACTAGAATAATCATTTATTACTTTCATGTTTTTCCCTATTTTTTAATTCAATTACTATTTACTTAATTTATTTTTCTTGATAAAATTTTTAGTTATTTTTATTTTAAGTATTGTTCCTTCTTAGTCTTAGATTTTCATTTCATTTTATTTTTTCATGTTATATTTTGTTAATTAATTATTATGTTTGTTATTTTGTTTTTTATTTCATCTTTGTTTATTAGATAGCTTTGTTGATTGTATTGTACTTAATTTACATCTTTCTTAAGTTCCTAGACTAGCTTTTAATTATATTTATGCTCTTAGTTTCTTAGTTGTTGGTCATGTTAATTGTTATTTTTATCTCTTTATTCAATTTTTATTTTTTATTTTTAGGTTTTTTACATTACTTTTCTTTTAGTTTGTTTTAGTTTTTGTGACATAGAAACTGATGAGAAAGATATACATTATTCAGAGGATCAGATATCTTTCCTTCAAAAGATTACTTCTTTCATAGGCTTTACTCTATTAGATAATTTAGATTATATTTGTTAGATCTTATTCCTATTTTCGATTGAAATAAGTATTTGATTTTTGAAATATTATGATGCTTAATTAATTTTTATATTTTACTAATTATTTTTAAAAATATTTAAAAATCTATCTATACATCCTAGAATCAATATTTTATCTTTAAATTTCCCATGATTAAATTGGTTTGATTCCACCTTGACCTTTACAATAGACAAAAGGGTTTATTTATTATCGTGTTATTTTTTATTGTCAATAGGTCTAATAAGTGGAAAACTATGATTGGATGATGGTCATCAAGCCATAAAAACCTTTGACATAAGTTTCAGGGATTCTTCAATGGATTATTGAATATACATTTACACCACAAAATATTATGATGATACTACAACATCAGACAACTATAGACAGTGTGTGTGACATCAATTTTACTTTGTGGCATATTAAAGTAAGGGTTATATCAACACAATGAAATACCAATGTTTTTTATTTTATTTAAAATGGACACATTCCCATTACACACTCAATATTAAGAATATTATCAATTATACCCATTCTATAACACAATTTTATATGGAATTCTTTAGTAAGGTATGGAATGTACAAGTACAATACATAATCTTATGATGATATCATGACACCAGATAGCAACAAACATAATTCATAGTATCTATTATATTTCATTGTATCTTGAAGTAGATGTTATATCAACATAAGATATGATCAATATTAATATTTTATGTAGAATGAGCACATGGCCATTATACACAAAATACTATTAATATTATCAATTAAGCACATTTTGTAACATAGGATGTGATTAATATGCTTAGCCTATTTAAAATGGATAGTCTCCATTACTATTATACCCATTCTATAACACAATTTTATATGGAACTCTTTAGTAAGGTATTGAATGTACAAGTACAATACATAATCTTGTGATGATATCATGACACCAGATAGAAACAAACATAATTCATAGTATCTATTATATTTCATTGTATCTTGAAGTAGATGTTATATCAACATAAGATATGATCAATATTAATATCTTATGTAGAATGAGCACATGTCCATTATACAAAAAATATTATTAATATTATCAATTAAGCACATTTTGTAACATAGGATATGATTAATATTCTTATCCTATTTAAAATGGACAGTCTCCATTACTAGTCTTATTATAATATTTTCTTGTTATCTATTTATGATGTACATGAAAATTTGTATACCCACTCTACACTATCAATTATGCTAATTCTACACAATCAATTAAGCCCATTCCACACTTGAAAGGATCAATATTTATATATGGTGTACAATGGATTACTTAATTATTTTATGTATAGGATATTGTAGACACCAAAATATACACACCATAATTTTAAATGTTGAAGTAGCACTCAACTGCCTTAGGACCCTCTCAAGACCAATCTAACCATCTAAACCCTAACTAAGCTCACCTATAGTTAGTTTAACTTAATTGGCTTAACCCTTCCTTTTCAACCCTTTTTACCCCTTGACACTCAACCACTAATGGTCAAGCTGACCATTGATGGTCAGGGTGCACCTCCTTAATCAAAATCATGTAAACACCTACTTTATTTTTTTAATTATAGCCCATCTAATTCCAATTATGAGCCATTACATGGACAAGTTAACTTTAGAAAGCCTAGTTCACATGTTATTGTAACTCTCTCATCTTGCCTATATGAGAGAGGATCAAAGAGGTGAAAATCCATCTACACACATCCAAAAATATCTATGAATCTGAAATTAGCATCAAGATATTTTTGCATCTAGGAGTTTATTTCTTGCAAGTCAATCACTATCAATAATCTAGAAATCATATCAAAGAATCAACTTGCCACCACCTCTCCATCAATCCTTCGGGCACTGTTATTCTATTAAAATCAAGCTAGATTCCACCAACATGATAACTACCTCAACCATTCACCCAATCAGCTTTTGGTGAGATGAGTACTTGTTTTTAGCATTCATTTACTTTATTTATATTTTATAATCAATCCAGACCTTACCCATCTCTTGGAATTCATCTTCTGAATCTCATCAATTAGCAATTTACTAACCTAGATCTGCACATAGTAATTGTCAATGGTTGTTTCAATTGTTGATGGTTTGCCAAACCACTGATGGTCAACTTAACCACTAATGGTCACCTAAACCACCAATGGTCATCCCAACCACTGATGATCACTTTGGCATAAAAAATTATCAAGCTAATTTCACCTACCTACACCCAATCAAACCTAATTTTTTGTGTTTCTACCTATTCATAGACTCCTTTTGGAATTTTGGAAGCATACTCCAACCCTATAGCACTAGTATTGATTAGTTTATTGCTAATTTAATCATTTTTAGCATATTTATTAGCAAGCACTCTTGTATTTAATTTTAGTATCTTTTGATTCATTGATGCAAGTAACTTTCTTTTTTGTTTATAAAATTAATTATTTAAAATATGTGGATTGATATCCCCCTAAGGAATATCTCACTACTGAGATCTAGCTATCACTAGGCAATCCACTCAACTATTTTTCTAATGAACAAGTTTGCTTTAGTTCTTTCTTATTTTTAGGTTATCCTTCGAGGCCAAAAAAGAGATCTTCATGATCTTTTGATTCAATGTGTGCACAATCAATCAGGTTTTTTAACCATACATATACTTAGTTTAACTTTTCCATAATAAGCAAAAAAATTATTAAAACATTTTGGTATGCCTAGTGGAACCCTTATGTCTCTACTTGGGTTCTTTTTTGTTTACATTCTCTCTCTATTATTTTCTCATTAATGAAATCAAAAGTTTATTTTGGGCTTAAAATTAAGTGCATACATTGATTTCTTAAAATTTTAGTTCACATAGCTTAACTTAAAGGCAAATTAATCCATCATAGCTTTACTCTTTGTTGTACACACTAAACCAAACCATTTTCATCAATTAAGCATCAAACAAACTTGAGACAAGGCCCAACTAGGATTTCATTACCTAATGATAATCTTACCCTTTTATGATGATCCTACTTGGATGTCATTACCAAGGGGAGAACCAACTCAGCTCTTTGGTTGAGTATAATCTCTGGATATCAATATATTTTGGCTAAGCACCCAACACCCTTATCACTATGGTGTGTGAAGTGAGGGGGTAGGCCCCAATACCAAGCCAAGTATTGATTCCAATATATATCACTTTTGAGCACCTAAACATAATCTAAAACCAAACTTAGATTTCATCTTTAGTACCCACTCTATAAACCAATTTTAGTCATATTCCTTAAGGCGTAAGCCAAAAGTGAGATTAATTAAAAATCTAGGGATTAATGTATCTTTCAAAATGTGATCTATTTTCTTTGATCATTTTCTTGTCTTATCTTTGTTTGAGTATTAAGGTTGTTTTTTATTTTTATCTCCCCTATCTCACATGGTTCTCACTCACTAATAATGAAGAGGCCTTGTAGAGTAAAACCTATCACCAAGCCAACCCTCCTCTTCCACCTCTTCATCTATGGATTATACCTCTGAACTATTAGACTCTCCTCATCCTTCAAGAATTCATACCTTCCCTTAGGAGGTCCCTCAAGGAGATACATATTTTACCACTTTCCTAGATAATAATCTTGTAGCCTTGCAACATTATCTTACAACCACATCTTACCATATCCTAACTTCAACTCCATCCATAGATCCACCTTATGGCATGCCTCTCCACCTCATGGGGAGTACCTTTGTTTCCATGGTTACTATACAATTTTTAAACACCCAAGCTTCCTCATCAACCAATAACCATTTTGAGAATACCATTGAAAACCAACCAACTCAAAATACCACCACCCTTACACCTTCTACTCCTAACAACCACTCCTCCAAAATAGGAGTTCCTACCTCTAACGCTACCAACCTTTCTTTATCTACCTTCAAACCATTCAAAACCACTCTTATTCAAAGCCTTATGGTGTTCATACCCTTTACCTTGCCACTAATCAATACAAGGGTCACCACCCTTCCATCAATCACTAACCCAACTACTGCCCCTATCCAATAAGCACCAACCTGTAGATACATCCCTAATCTACAAAGACATGCACCCACTACCCAACCACCTACCTCTACCTACCCTTATATGTTTTCCACCCAACCATTGACATACACTTACTCATATTTGGTAGCCTCCTAGCCTTCTACCCACTATCAATATGTCTCTCAACCACTGTAGTAATATGCATCTTATAACCCTTTAGGTAGACAACCCCAAGCTAACTTAATGAAGATGCTTATGGACAAGATGACCACCTTAGAATTATCCATCTTGGGTACTCATAACATCTTGTCATATGACCAAATATATAATGAGCCTATCCATCCATCCATACCTATTAAGCCATATCTTCCCCAATGGGAACTTCCCAAATTCTCTAAATTTTAAAGTAAGGAGGATCCCTAATAACACCCTAGGGCATTCAGGCGTGCTTTTCATCTCATCACCTGTGATGATGACCTTCTCCTCCATACCTTCCCCATGTCTCTAGCTGGTCTAGCATTGGATTGGTATAGTTCCTTACCTAAGCATTCTATCTTTACCCAACTGGCCCAAACCTTCTTGGACCACTTTTCTATTAATATCTCGAAGAAAGTTTCTATCACCAACCTCTATTCTATCTGGGAGTTTGAGGATGAATCCATCACTAATTTTATGGTTCATTAGAGGAGCCTTATTAACCAAATTTTATTTTCCTAACCTCAACCTAAACTCATAGATCTCTTTTATGGGGCATGTGTCAAACATATCTTAAGCTCGAGAATAAGAACTCAACCTATAAAACTAATGAGGCTTCTTCCTCTAATTTAAGAAACTATCCCAATATCAACACCAAGAAAAAGGGAACCACAAATGCGGTTATTCTTAAAACCACTCCCCCACTTTCTATTAACCAATCAAATTCCTCTAGTTCCTCAAAGAAAAGCTTGATGAACCAAACCTAAAACAACTAGAAGTAATTTAGTCTACTTGGATAATCCTATACTTCCATCTTGGAGAAGTTATTGAAATCCAATATCATTCAACTTCATCCTATCAATCCACCCTAATAATTTGACTCCTTTCATCCCACACCTAGTTGATACAATGAGAATGATCTATGTGCCTTTCTTAGAGTAATAAGATATGATGTCAGTATGTGTAACACCTTTAAGAGCCTTGTCCAATCCATCATTAATAAATGGGAGCTTAGATTATAAACCCCAATGCACCCTTGAACTAATCCCTTGATATATTCAGGCAACCCTTCCCAAACCATGTTCCTAACAAGAATGAGAGAAGCAATGCTGAATGCTCTCATGACACCCATATAGTTAACATGTCCTTGACACACTCATTGCTAAAGAAATTTTTGACCAACCCATTTGTCTCCCACCATCTCCACTTATTGAGATAATGGACTTACCTTCCCTTCCTTTAGACACTCAAATCAAGGAAATACCATCCCCACTTCCCCCACTTATTGAAGTAGTGGAACCACTAGCCTTCCTTTTAACTGATATAACAAAAAAACTAACCATCACCACCTCGCCTTCACCTTTAATTACCAAGAAAACTAATTTCCCTTTAGAGATCATTCCTAAGGATAAAAACCCCATGTCTACTCCTCTGATAGAAGAACCATCTATTTTAACCCCACATCCTTTGATTGAGTAAGAAGATGAGGTTACCATCCTTGTGTCTCCACCTAGAGGCCTATCTTTTAGGTCCACCCTTCAAGGAATAAAAATAACCTATATAACCTTCTATAGTCTAGTATAAAAACTAAAATTTATCTCCAACCCTGACACAGATTGATCCACCTTCCAGTAGTAATTAGGTCTCCCTTACATTACCTGACTAAAACTTCTATCCCTTTCTCAGTTTGACCAACTTGATACTTCTATTATCCAACCCCTTATCACATCTACCCAAACTAACAAGCCCTATATCCAACCAACTAAGATATCTACCAAACCAACCAACCCCCAACCACTTAAGCCAACTAAGACCCAAGTAGCTAAGCCTGATCGTATCATCCCAACTAAGTTTTCCAAGAATCTTGGTATCCTCCCTACACTAAGCCTTACTCACCCATCTGTCAAAGTGGACTTAACCCTTCCAAACCCACCAGCCAAATGATATACCAAAGCCACTAAATAGGTGAAGCCAAAAAATGCCAAAAGGCTTGAATTTTCCTCCCTCAACACTGCCCTCCATTTTGGGGCCTCATCCCTCTACCTTGAATAGGATACCATTTACCTCTACCAAAAACTCACCACCTTTTTTGGTGATACTGTTGTAGTTGTTCTCTAATGCACCTCTTTTCACCATACATATAGTACTTGGGTTACCTACCTTTCAATCTTCTACCTCCAACTCCTCAACCTCCTTTCCTAAACTGCAATCATGAACCAAGCGTACAACCTTACCCAAAACACCTATAAACCCTTTTCCAAGAAACATTCCACTTCAACAACCAAAGCCAAGAAGGCCACACCTTTACCACCTTTAGTTGAGTCCTAATGGGCCATCCTCCATAGGTTATTTTAGAATTTTTGTTTGTTCCTACTTCCCATTAGACCCTTTGACCCTTTAGCTTCAAAACCCACCTGGTATAATGATCACCAAGTTCGTACTTATCATAGAACACCTAACCATGACATAGAGAACTACAAGGCTCTCTCAACCATTATCCACTGACTTTATGATGAGGATGATTTATTAATAGATGAACCTCCTATTAGCCCCATACTAATCTAATCACCCACCATACCTAACCAATACTCACCTACTATTCCACTCGCACCTCAGAGTGAAGATGGATTTAACCAATCCTCCTACTTTCCTTCTATCCATACTATCAATATAGTCATAAGAGCATACAAAAAGATAAAGGGAAGGCTAAGTTATCCATTCCTTAGACATACCCCTCTTAAAAATCCTAACCATTTCCATCCTTGACCAAACCTAAGGTATCTATCTTATGTGCCTCCCAATCTAACCCTTTAAAATCCATTAGGAGAGTTATCCTCAAACAAATTCATCAAACCTCAGTGAAGATGAGCTTGTATGAGCTAATATCTTCCTCTCCCCACTATTACTAGGCACTAATAGAGGCTTTTCAATCCATTAACATACAACTTGAGGATCTCCAACCTCTAGCCACCTTTGTTGGTGCTCTTTAGATTTCCAACCTTGTTACCTTCAAGAATTTCAAAATACCCTGCATCCATCCCAAAGACCTAGATCCTCCTCTCTTTATCACTACCTACATCAACCAAACCTACATCAAATGAGTCATGATTGATGGGGGGGCTATCATAAACATCATCTCCTCTCATGCCTAAAACCAACTCAACTTACCAAATAATGTCATGTCTAAATCCTTAGTTGTCCTTTGTTCCTTGAATGATACCATGACCACTACACTGGGAACTATCATCCTTCATATCCATGTAGGACACCACATACTCCCCAAACTATTCTATGTTATAGAAGGTAAATTCTAATAAAACATCTTGTTGGGAAGACCTTGGATTCACTCCATGGGTAGCATTCCCTCTACCCTCCACCATTGCATTGAGTTTGAGCATAAAGGCTAGGTCATCACCATTCAAGTTGACCCAATTCCTTTCTCAACATGAAATATGGCTTACTACCCCAATGATGTCCTCATACCTCTATCTAGCACACCCTTAGTATCTCAAACCCAACCTTCACCTATTAAAGAATATATCATACCTCTTTTTACTGATGAGGCATTGACTAGTTCCTCTATACCCTCACTCCAAATCCCCACTATAGACCCTTTTAAATCCATGTTCCATCACATTTTATTGGGGGAGTATCACCTTTTAGCACTTGATGCTTTCCCTAATTTTCATGAGTATGGGAAACTTACCAACCAATCAGGATATGACCCTAATATTAGAACTATCATTCCCTTTATACCTCCTAACCGTTAGACCTATTTTGTCTATGAGAGACTCGATAAATCCCTTAGTACTTTGACCATGTCTCTTCCACCTTGACTATTTACCACTAGATTTTCTTATCTAGATAAACCAAATTTCTCCAAGACATACCTCCATTAGTGTGCTCAAAAAAATTTTGGTCTTAGATGATATGAGCATAGCCTACATGAATTGGTCACCATCAAAACTAGGAAGCCACATGAGAAGCATGAACTTGGTTTCATCTTGTCTAATAAGAAGATGTTCATAATAAATACAAAAATTGATACAAAATAATTTCACAGAATCACAATAATAATAGATATAAATAGAGATGTAGAAAGGACAAAAAATAAACATGTAAAATAAGAAGACCATATTTAATGTGATTCACGAAATGTAGGCTACATCCACCAAGAAACACCTACTTAGATTTTATTACAAGCCATGAGAGTATAAACCACTCTCAGATTAGCCTTCTCAATTGTAATGCATAAATATTGTTTAGCAGTATGCTGAACAAACCCTCCTAAATTTGAACCTGAATTCACACACTTTTTTCTTCCTTCTAAAACCCTATTTCTCATGATGTATTACCTATAAATATCCATCAATACATAATACATCAACAAAGTGGTTTACAAAACAATGGGTACCAAAACCATGGGTAGAATCAACCCCAAATGGTTTCCCATTAAAAGGGATCTAGAAAATTTTTAAAATGTACAATTTTTGAAAATACATTGTAGTTTTGAAATAACCTCCACAATACAACAATATCCCACTTGGAGACTGATTTCCTCTAAGCAAGCTTCTCAACCCTTCACTATACAACTATGAAGGCCAATCAAAACTGAACATAGCTTCAGTTTCTCCTTTATGACCACCTTGGTCATCATGTTTATAGGATTATGAATGGTATGAATCTTCTCCAGCTTCAACTTTTCTTCCTCCAAAGTTTTCTTAATGAAATGGTACCTTAAATGTATATGATTCATCCTAGAGTGCAAAGTGGAGTTCTTTACTAGATGTATAGCACTCTGACTATCAATATATAGCTTCCCTTCCTCCTGCTTATGCCCCAACTCTTCAATAAATTTTTGTAACCAAATAATTTATTTACTTACCTCTATGGTAACAACATACTTAACCTTTGTGGTTGACAAAGCCACAAGTTTATATAGTCATGAAATATAGCTCACCATTGTGTCACCTACAGTAAATACATATCTTTTTGTACTCCTACTATCTAACTCTCTAACCATGTTTGAATATACATAACCACACAAAGTGGTGTCCAATCCACCATAGCTTAAAAACTATCCCTATGGTCCCTCTTAAATAATGAATAATCCATTTAACTACCTTCCCGTGTTCTTTACCTAGATCACTCATGTACCTACTTATTGCTCCCACTACATAGGCAATATTTGACCTAGTGCAATATCAAGCTACTAATAGTTGATGATTAAGGTACATGTGACATCTAGATTCTCTCATCCTCTATCTTGTGACATTGCTCCTTTGATAACTTGAAATGACCTACCAAAGGAGTCCCAACCGATTTAGTATCTAGCATACTAAACCTCTCCAAGACCTTTTTGATGTACTCTTCCTAGGATAAATTTATCTTTTATTCCTTCCTATCCTAATTTATTCTCATATCAAGGATTTTTTTATTCCTCCCAAATCCTTCATTACAAATGAATTACTAAGTTATTCCTTGAGTACCTTTATTTCCTGCATGTTGTTACCTATAACTAACATGTCATCCACATACATACAAAGGATAATGTAATCACCATCATCAAACTTATTGATATATATGCAATGGTATAAATGATACCTAGAGTATCCTTGCTCCATCATAAAACTATCAAATTTCTTGTACTACTATCATGGAACTTGTTTCAAGCCATGCAATCTCTTCTTTAGTTTGCACACCATTTTCTTCTTTCTTGTGACCTCATATCCTTGTGGTTGCTCCATATACAAGTCCTCCAAATCACCATGCAGGAATGTAGTCTTCACATACAATTTCTCTAAGTGCAAGTCTTCCACTGCCACTATCCCAAGAATAGTCCTAATAGAAGTCATATTTACCACTGGGGAAAAAATCTTATCAAAATCAATTCCCTTCTTATATGCAAACCCCTTTACCACTAACTAGGTCTTATACCTTTTCTTGCCTCCATCATCTTATTTAAATATATACACCCACTTGTTATGTAATACTATCTTACCTTTAGGTGGGTTTACCAAATCCCAAGTCTAATTTTCCATGAGAGACTGATGTTCCTCATCCATAGCTTGCTCCCACTTCTTCTTGACATCTTTCTGCATTACTTATTCAAAGCACTCTAGCTCTCCATTGTCAGTGAGTAATAAATAATTAAGAGATGGAGAAAAATGTTTGGGTTCCCTTCTTACCCTAGAAGGCCTTCTCACCATAGGAGTTTGGGGTTCTTGTGGAGTAGGTGCCAGAACTATTTGTTTGGACACTTTATCATCTACAATGTCCTCCAGTATTATGCACTCTTTTCTAAAATATTCTTTCTAATCTTGCAACTATTGTTTATACATAAATTTTTCATTAAATACAACATCCATAGACCTAAATATTTTCTTATCCTTAAGACTCCAAATCTGCAAGCCAAAGTCATCCTCACCATAACCAATAAAGGTGCATTTTTTAGACTTAGCCTCTAACTTGTTCCTATCATCCTTATCAATATTAATGAAGGCTTCACATCCCAATATTCTAAGAAATTAATAATCAATATTCTTACAAGACCAAGCTTCCTTAGGTATGCATCCATCCAAAGTAGATGGACCTCTATTTACCAGATATACTACCATGTTTACTACTTTTGACCAAAACTAAATAGGTAGTCTTACATGCAACCTCATGCTCCTAGCATGCTTCATGATAGTCATGTTCATCCTTTATGACACTCCATTCTATTATGGAATTCTTGGAAATGTCCTCTATTTGCAAATTCCATTCCATGAATAGTAATAAAAAATGCATTACTATAATATTCCCCATCATTATTTGACCTGAGACATTTTAACTTAATTTTATTCTCAACCAAGTCTTTCTATCTTTTAAACATATCAAAAACATCAAATTTTCTCCTAATTCCATACACCCAAACTTTCCTAGTTGCATCATCAATAAAAGTGACATAATAAGATGACCTAATAATAGAAGATACCTGAGTCGACCCCTATACATCTGAATGAACCGACTCCAACTTATTCTCCTTCTTCATAGGTCCAACCTTGAGAAACTTTACCCTTTTCTATTTTTTTTACACACAGTCTTCACAAAAATCTAAATTAGATCTTTTCAATCTAGGAAACTGATCCTTCAAAATTTGCATACCTTTTTGGCTCGTGTGACCAAGCCTATTATGCCACAAAGTTACATTTACATCTAAAGAAACTAAATTACAATAATCAGCACTACTTGATAAACATAGGGTACCAAATTTCTTACCTATTGATACCACAAGATCACCCTTGGTCGCTTTCTAAGAATCTATTGTAAATGTCACCATACAACCTTCACTACCTAGTTATCTTAAAGATACCAAATTCTATCTCAACTTAGGCACATGCTTGACATCCTTTAATAGCCAAGTGTTCCCATTTTGCATCTTGATATGAACACTACCTTTTCCTACTATGTTGCAAGACTCATCATCACCAAGGTAAACATGTCCAAAATCCCCTTGAACATAATCAATAAAATAATGCCTATATGGTGTAACATGAAAAAAAATTCCATAAATCTAAAACCCAAAACTTAGCAATATTGTCAATAGAGAGAATTAATGCATCCTGACAAACATTACCTATTGTCACATTCACCTCCTTGGTGTCTTCCTAATTTTTGTTCTTGTTCTAAAGAGAACAACAGTCTTTCTTCACATGCCCAGTCTTTCCATAGTGCCAGCATACCATCTTGGCCATTGATTTTGACCTCATAGGACCACTTGCCTTTCCACACTTTCCTTTTTCTTTAAAATTTTGTCTCCTTCTACTCTCCACTGCTAAAGCATCACCTAAAGTATAAGTCTCCCCATAGCTTTTATGTCACATTTCCTCACTAAGGATTACTCCTATGACATCCTCAAACTTTAACTTGGCATTATTAGAGATTGAGTTACTCACAGCCATTACCAGAGTATTCCAACTCTCTAGTAAAGAACACAAAATAATCAAAGCCCTAACTTTATCATCAAAATCTATTTTTAAAAAATTCAACATACTCACAATCATATTGAATTCATTCAAATGATCAGCAACTGAACCATTTTTAGACATTTTCATATTAAATAACTCTTTCATTGAAGATATTTTATTAGAAGTAGAGGGTTTCTCATATAAATTCCCTAATGCATTCATGAGACCTTATATGGTCTTATCCTATAATATATTAAATGTAACTAAATATGTAAGGCATAACCTGATGGCCCTAAGTACTTTCTTATCAAGCAGTTCCCAAGCCTCATTTGTCATACTCATTGGTTACTCTACTTTTCCTCCTATCAAAGCATGAAGGTCCTTATTATAGAGATAATCCTCCATCTGCATCTTCCATAGACCAAAGTTCTATCCATTTAACTTTTCAACCTTTGATCTGTGATCATTAGCCATAGATCCCATTTAAACTAATAACCCTTCCTGCAATTCAACACTTCAACAATTAAAACCTGAAGCTCTGATACCATTTGTTAGGAATAAATATAGAAATTGATGTATAATAATTCCATAGAATCACCATAATAATAGATATAAATAGAGATGTAGAAAGGACAAAAAATAAACATGCAAAATAAGAAGACAATATTTAACATGGTTTAACCAATATAGGCTACATCCACCAAGAAACACTTACTCAAATTTTATTACAAGCCAAGAGAGTACAAACCAGTCTCAAATTAGTCTTCTCAATTACAATGCACAAATATAGTTTGGAGTTGTGCTCAATAGAAGAAAGCCAAGCAACATAAAACACCCATTGCCACCATTATTGAGGAAGATACCCCTTCCTCACCAACCTCACCTCCACTTATGTGTGAGGATGATGACATCATCCCACTTAACTTTTTTTTATCAATATGATCAGCCTTAGACCCCTAAATTATCAAAATGAGGGGGTGACTGTAACCATCCCTTTAATCCATCCTAAAATGATAGAATAAGACTCTCCTACCATTAACACTATCCAATGTTAGAATGATGATTCTATCCTCACATACCTTGGTGCCCCAAATTCTTTAATCCATAAATCCCTTCCTCTTGAGAGTTTAACCATGTTGAATGGATCCACCATATATATCAACTTAGGTGATTTGGATAACCCTCATATTATCAAACTTGGCCAATCATTGAATACTAAGGAACTTCAGGACTTCCCCTCTTTCTTTTAAGACTATAGCATAGCCTTTGCTTGGTCTTACAGTGATATGCCTAGGATCAGCCCCACCATTACTACCTATAACATAGTCACTCATCATGATGTCAAACCTATCAATAAAAAGCACTGATGTACTCATCCTCGCATAGCCCTTCTCATCAAAGAATAACTTTAACATCTCCTATATGTCAACTTCATTCAACCTATTGACTACCCCCAATAGGTTTTGAATGTTTTACTTATCACTAAAGCCATAGGGGGACTAGTATTTGTGTGGACTTTCATGACCTCCACCTCACCTTCCCTAAAGATGATTTTCCTCTACCTAGCATCAACTAGCTTGTTGATCTTATAGTTAACCATGAGATGTTATATCTCATGGATGGATTATCAGGCTACAATTAGATCTTGATTACTCCCTAAGACTAGCATAAAAATTCCTTTACCAACCCTCAAGGGACCTTTTGCTATAGAGTCATGCCTTTTGGTTAAATAATGTTGGTGCAACCTAATAGCATGCCATGACCTACATTTTTCATGACCTTATCCATAATATCATAGAGGACTATGTGGATGACCTTTTTAGCAAATCCAAACTCTAAAAGGATCACTTAGAGATTCTTAAGATCATCTTTGAATGACTTATCCACTATCATGTCTATCTTAACCCTAAGAAGTGCATTTTTGGGGTCTTGTCAGGAAAGATTTTTGGCTTCATTATCTCCCTTCATGGAATCAAATTTGATCCCAAAAAAATCAAAGCAATGCTAGACATGCTTCCTCCCACCAACATCAAACAACTCTAAATCTTACAAGGAAATCTTTAGTCCATTTGTCATTTCATTTCTTAGCTTTTAGACCAGTGCCAACCCTTCCACCACTTCCTAAAGAAGGATGTCTCTTTTAAGTGTAATAGTGATTATCAAAAGATGTTTAATTCACTTAAGGAGTACCTTTTGTCACCACTTATTCTTACCCCTTCTAAATATGACCAAATTTTCTACCTATATATCTCTACCACTGACCATTTTCTATGGGCAATGTTGGCTCACTAAGATGAACAACATAAAAAGAAATCCATGTACTATATTAGTCACATTTTGGTAGAGTATGAGACTTGGTACACTCATACTAAAACTATATTTATCTTTAGTCTTTGTGGCCACCAAGCTTCATCACTACCTTCTTGACCATAAAACCTATGTCATAACCAACACTGACCCACTCAAATACATGCACTCTAAGCCATACCAAAACTAGTGTATATCCAAGTGGCTTATGCTCTTCACAAATTTTAACCTTGAGTTCCACTAAAAAAAGTCAATTAAGGGGCAAGTCTTTACTGACCTATTAGCTAAATCACTATTAGCAAAAAATCAACATCCTCCTCTTGAGTTCCTTGATGAGTCCATCACGACCCTATCTCAAGTGTATTTCACCTATCAAGTCACCATGTTCTTTGATGAATCAAAATGTCAACATGGTGGGGAAGTAGGTATCAAACTTATTCTGTTTGATGGTGAACCTCTTCCTTTTTCCTTCAAGCTTGAATTGAATATACCAATAATATGGCTGAGTATGAATCCCTAATAATAGGCCTTCAGACTACCTTAGCCCTCAGAGTCAAAATAATCAATATCTTTGGTGATTCCCAACATATGTTCAATCAAATCAATGGCTCTTACCAGTGTAAGAATGATGTTTTTCAATAGTACAAATAACTAGTTGATGAACTCTTAGCATCATTTAAACACTATCATATCCAATCAACCCCATGATCTACCAACAAGTTTATTGACACCATGACTTTCCTTGCCTCTCAAATACCATCTACACCCTCAAATTCTAAGTTAACTATCATTATCCATAGGCTTACCCAATCATCTTATATCAAGCTAAATTCTTCCACCATTTTCAAAGTCGAGGAGACCCAACCTGACCTTTGGTACCAACAAACCTTCGACTACCTAAACCTTGACATTGTTCCCTATGGCCTTTCTATGAATGCTCAAAGAGAATTTATTTAGAGTACCTCTCATTATACCATTATGGGGTATTATTTATAAATGTAGCTTTTACGACCTCCTCTTCTATTACTTGTGTAATCATGAAGTCTCCCACGTTATCAATGAAATGCATGATAGTATCTATGGGGGACACTTTAGTGGCCTCATTGTAACTAAGAGAATCCTCCATCTTGGCTATTATTGGCCTACCCTTAACAACATTGTTATGATTATGTGAAAAAGTATTTCAAATGTTAGCAATATGTGAATTTACATCACATACCTAGCCATAGCCTTCGAGTTTCTTCTAATTTTTGGCCTTTTTCATAATGGGGTCTATATCTCATTAGGTAAATTAATCCCTATTCCTTACAATGACACCATTCGATTATCACTACAATTGAGTAATTTATTGAGTGGGTAGAGGCTATTCCTCTGGTCTCAACCAAAGCAGAGAAAAGTGTTGACTTTATAAACCATCACATTATCTTTTGCTTCAGTGTTCCTCATAAAATTATCATCGACAATGGTAAATACTTTAAGAAAAATCATGTCTAGGGTCTATGTGATGCATTCAGCATTAATTTAAGTTTCTCCTCACCCTATCACCCTCAAGCAAATGGATAGGTAGAAGCCTCTAAAAAAAATCTTAATAACATGCTAACTAAAATGGTCGATAATTGACATTTGCACATCCCCTTCACCTTATGGGCATATTTTACTAGCATTAAAACCCCTACGGGTGCTACCCCATTTTATCTTGTATTTAGGGTAGAGGTTGTCTTTCCTCTTAAAGTCCAAATTCCTTCTCTTTGCATATCTTTACAAGAGTTTATTTCAAAAGATGATTACCTTCAACACCATTTATCCCAATTGGAGTTACTCAATGAGCATCATCTAGTATCCCTCACCCATATTCATGTATATCAAGATCATATAAAATGTGCCTATAGCAAACACCTTAAAGTGTGAGAGTTCAACATTGAAGACCTCATCCTAAAGGAAAATCAACATGTCCCTAATATGGATAAAAAAAAGTGGTGAAAGTTTGCTTTCAATTAGCTTCAACCTTATATCATAACCCATAAGTACAGGTCAAGAGCTTATCAATTGTCTTTTCTTGAAGGATACCCATAACCTAATCCCCTCAACACTTCACATCTATGATTGTTCTTTTGTTAAAAAGGATCGAGTCCACCTTTTGTTTAACTTAAGCTCATCCCTTGTTATCTACCCACATTCATCCCCTTTTTTAGGTACAATAAATTAAAAATGAATCATGTGATTATCTATCACCAACATATCCTAATCTTAAATCATGGGTATTATGTCTCTACCCATGGCATGGTTCTTATGGTACTTTACACACCTTCATAAAATGGATTCTCATGGTCATTGCCACATAAACCTCTTCACACCTAATCAATATTCTTAAGATTTTAGTTTTTCCTTCATAAAGGTAAAACCCTAAGCTATCCTAAATAAGTGTATGTCAAGTAAAAATCAAAGCAAAATAAAAAAAATCATATCATTGGTAATCATGGGTCATTCCTAGCATTCACAAATTGCTCCTTTGAAGGATAGTTGTTGAAAACCTCTTTGAAATTACCAAAATATAAGGTGGACTACTCCCTTTAAGGATAGCTATCAAAAGAATTTAAACAAAGCACATACACTTAGACCACTCCCTCGAAGGATGGTTGAGTAAGAATTTATCACAAGCATAATAATTTCTTGGAAGCTTCTTGCATCGATCAGCTTCCCATATATAGAAATTAGAAAAAGACATATTATCACAATTAATCAAAAGCAAAATAATATTGAAATTCATAATTGGCTCTCAAGAAACACAATAAGGTGGAAGCCACAATCAAGTTCCACAAGTAGACTTCCCACATTGATCATTATACATAGCTTAGCATAGTCTTATTTATACTGACTCTCTAGACACCTATAGAATAGGCATGCTAGTCTCACATGAAGGTTTCATTTTCACCCATCCCCCCTATATGTAACGTGTTTTTGAGCTTACTTAACATTATGTGGTCAAGACACCTTTCTATCCAACTAATGAATGCTCATGCGAAGCATTCAAAGGGATTATGTCCATTAAGTCAATCCAACTTTGGTTTTGTTTTAGTCCTTATCAATAAAGAAGCATCATGCCCTCTTCTTACCCTATCATGACTAGTTGATATTATCATTATGACATTCTCCTATGGATTATATTCTCTATTCTCCCATCTAGTGTTTTTAATTAAACTATCTCATGTATTTTATCATAAACATTAACAACAAAGAACCATAAGCATACCCATAACCATCTATATTACCATGTCATACATGATAATCACATCCATAAGCAATAAAATCAATATGAACATGTCTAAACATAATGAAATCTAAAATACCTATTAAAAACATTAGCATGTCATAAGCATTAATCATCAACATCAAACCATTAAACCATAACATCATGACCATCAATAGTCACCCTTAAGCACCCTGACCATCGATGGTCATGATGCTCAATTTTTTCACATTGACCTTAATATACCCTTTTTTTAGCAAAACTAACCTAGTCTGACCCACCCATGGAGAAAAAATTCTCCAGCCACCCCAGCTACCTCATCACCTCACCATTGGTCCATTTTGGCCCAACTAGCATGCTTTTTATAACACTTTGTGCATGGTCCCTTGACCATAGTGACACCATTGCCATGATTGACCCATTTGAATTTACACCACCTCACTCTTACCAGACCCATATGTGTATTTTAGGAGCACTTCCTACTATAGATACCTGTGACACTTGACCTATTTGTGTTTTCCATGGGAGTACTTCTTGCCTTAGATACCCA
Source organism: Torreya grandis (assembly GCA_037957365.1). NCBI lineage: Eukaryota > Viridiplantae > Streptophyta > Pinopsida > Cupressales > Taxaceae > Torreya > Torreya grandis. The sequence goes on from JARHVA010000140.1 coordinate 1,744,726, forward strand.
TCAAAAACACTGATCATATTTAGGAGACTAACAGATGTACCTAAATACCACACCTTAATGTGGTCACATGGTACACTAGTCACTTGTCCCTTAGTACCAACCTTTTTTATTAGCAACTATGACAACCTTATCTTTACATGATCTTGATTATCACATCTTTTGTCATAGTTTATGCACCTATTCACACTTTAGTTCCCAACCTATCATCCACACTCATGACTCACCATATACCGCTTTTCAAACCCACACCTAATTTTTTTCTTCCTCATCACCTATTGATTTCAGGGGGAACACCTCCTCCCATACTAGAGAAAATCACCAAACCTTTGACCAATATTGGTTTTTGTTTTGTAGCTATTCGATTCCAAGCTACATATCAAAAAGGGGGAAAATGTAGACACTATGAATATGCATACCACAATTTTTAATGTTGAAGTAGCCCTCAACTTCCTTGAGACCCTCTTAGGACCAATGTAACCCTATAAACCTTAACCAAGCTCACCCATAGTTAGTTTAACTTAACTAGATTAACCCTTCCTTTTTAGCCCTTTTTACCCCTAGACACTTAACTACCAATGATCAGGGTGTACGTCCTTAACCAAAAGCATGAAAACACCCACTTTGATTTTCTAATTATATCCCATCTAATTATAGTTATGAGCCATTGCATAGATGTGTTAATTTTAGAAATCCTAGTTCACATGTTGTTTCAACTCTCTCATCTTGCCTATAAGAAAGAGGAGCAAAGAGGTGAAAATCCATCTACAAACATCTAAAAACATCTATGAATCTACAATTATCATCAAGATCTTTCTATATCTAAGAGTTTCTTTCTTATAAGTCAATCATTATCAGTAACCCAGAAATCTAACAATCATATCAAAGAGTCAACTTACCACCACCTCTTTGTCAAACCTTTAGGTACAATTATTCTATCAAAATCAAGTTATATTCCACCAACATGTTAACTACATCAACCATCCACCCAATTGACTTCTGATAAGATGAGTATTTGTTTTTTAGCATTCATTTACTTTATTTCCATTTTACAATCAACCTAGACCTTACCCATCTCTCATAATTCATATTTTAAATCTCATCAATTAGTAATTTACCAACCTAGATCCTCACATAGTAATCTTCAATAGTTGTGTCAACCATTGATGATCTACTGAACTATTGATGATCAGCTTGATCATTGATGATTACCTTAACCATCGATGGTCATCCCAACCACTGATAGTCATTGTGGCACCAAAAACTAGCAAGCTAATTTCACCTACCTACATCTAATAAAACCTATTTTTTGTGTTCCTTCCTATTCATAGACCCTTTTTGTATATTTTGAAGCATAATCCAACCCTTTAGCACTAGTATTGATTAGTTTATTGCTAATTTAATCATTTCTAGCATATTTCTTAGCAAGCACTCTTGTATTTAGTTTTAGTATTTTTTAATTCATTGATGCAAGTACCTTTATTTTTTGTTTATAAACTTAATTATTTAAAATGTGTGGATTGATATCCCTTAAGGAAGATCTTACTTTCAAGATCTAGTTATCACTAGGCAATTTACTCAACTATTTATCTAATGAACAAGTTTGCTTTAGTGATTTCTTATTTGTAGGTCATCCTCCCAAGTCAAAGAAGAGATCTTCACAATATTTTGATTCAATGCATGCACTAAAATAAAAATAAGAGTGGGGGTTTTAGAGGATATGGAACTTCAAGACCCAAGAACTCCTAGATCTAGAGAGGGAAGTATCGAATGAAGAAGTTAGGATTAGAAATATTATAGTGAGGAAGAGATGGAATTGGGAGAGATATTATCCTATAATGGAAGAGAATGAAGGGAAGAAGTACAAATATTTTCCTTCAAAAGGAAATTCAAAGGACAAAGATCAAGAATTACCTTTAACTAAGATCAAGGAGAAATATTTAGAGGAATATGACCATGATTTGCTTTCAACTAAAGGCTTAATGGAGAAGGATCACCTTTAACCAAATTTTTATATTATAGGAAAGGATGGAGAATCATAAATATTTAGTTTGGAGGATCATTTAGATATTTTACCTTATAATTTTATCCCTTATGCCCATGTGGTTGTGTTTGAACATTTCTATTGGAAGCTTGATAGGTTAACCTGAGAGTCAATTTTTTCTTACATCAGGGGCCCTAGTCTAGTGAGAGTTTCCCTTCACTCTTAAGATGGAAAATAGGTATTTCTTTGGTACCCTAGCACTATTATCTATCTAGGCTCACTTGGACTATTTATTTGCCTCCTAGTTACAAGCTGGGGGATTGGCACTCTATTTTTTTATTTTTAAACCATCAGTGGAAAGGGATAAAATTAGATTTTTTTAATGGAAGTCTAGTTTTGGTCCTTGTTTGTATAAACACATAGGACTATCAATCTATATAATCTCTAACTTATGAACCATAGGGCATATCTTGACCAGCTATTATCTTTCATTCAAACTTGGATTCTTGGTCTGAGTTTACCTGAGTGTCTTTTGGGATAGGACCCTATATACTGGTCCCAATATGATGTTTAGGTTTTACGGGAAAATGGGACATGGATCCAATTTTGGGGATAGTGTTTAATATTTTTAGAAGGTCTTAGATCTAAATGGGGGCTCAATTTGTTGGAAGGGTGTCTGTTATTTTTAATAGTGTGGCTCTCATTGGATGTGTACTTTTAGAGGATGGAATTGATAGAATAAATTTATAGTTCAGAACTTGGTAAGTATTTTTTCATGCCTTCTACTAGGAAACTATATGTGGTTTCATCATTAATGTGGATTTTTATATCTATTCAAATTCATTTTATGGTTGGTCTAAACTTATCTAAGCAAGTCTAAGGGATTGAATTTACTGATGAAGGAAGTTTATCTTTAATTCCTATTCTTTACAGCTCTGATATGATAGATTCTATTTAGTCCTTAATTAGGATGGATTTTGTGATTACTATGGAGGGATATTTCAATGTTTCCTTAAGGGGAGGTTGGATCCCCATCAATGTGAACCTTTTTATTTATTAATCTGATTTAAAATAGATAAGTGGAAAATGGTCAGCTGGTCTAGACCCTAGATTTGATGAGATTATTTCTCATGGATTTTTTATTCTGATCTTCACCATAGAGATATGCTCTTCTTTTGGTTTTAATCTGAATGATCACAGCTTTAATTCTTGCCTCACCAAGATTCAAACCTAAAATATTAAAAAATGGATGATGTGGATGTCTTCAGGACTTTGGTTAGTCTATTATCCAAGAGGATCATTAATATGTCATGCCAACTAGAGTCATTTACATTCATTTCTCATGAAAAGTGGAGTAATCACTTTAGTGGTTTATTAATCACTAGGCTTTTTGGAATGAAAATTTTTAATCTATTGGGTAGTCTTCAAGTGGAAACTAATTTTTTTCTAAGGATTTGATGACATGTGTCTTGATATTTGTCTCTAATTTTGAAATTGACAACCTTTTTTTTAAATGATGTTATCTTATAGCCATTATCTTCTTTATGTGGTTTTTTATAGGCTTGAATTGGCTTGTTCATTAGCTAAAGTGAAAATGTTGTTTTTAATTTTGAAATGACCACTTGTGGATGGACCACATTATTAATATTTTTTATTTTCTTAGCATGGGTTGATTGTGGTGGATATTATGGGGGCTTTGGGTTACGTAGAAGACCCAAAGGGGTTTTATATAGACCCTCATGGATTATTAGGTTCTATGGATTCATTTTATACATGGATTTTTCAAATTTAGATCCCTTAGGGGACTTGGAAAGGGTTTTTTCTTGGTTGTTGTTTCTGAAGACAAAAACCTTTGGTTGTGTCTAGGTTAGCTTAAGATCTAGTAAAATAGTTTATTGGCTTATTACAGCCTTGTTAGTTCTTCAGTAGGAGATAAAAATGTTGGTCTTCTTGAGCCTTGGGCATCTTATTCTATTGGCTTGAGCTAGTTTTTTATCTAGCCAAAATTGGATCTTGTCAAAGTTATGACATGTTGCATCCCTAGGGGGATCAAAAAGGGGTGTTTAGGAGATCTAGGCCTCATGCTTTTTTATACAAGGATGGTTATTGGCCTAGTTAAAACTAATGGATATTATTCTTTTTTTGGGTCCTATTGGGGACTTCACATTCTTTCCATCTCTGAATTTAGTTCTAGCATGGAGACCTAGACCTCCTTTTATGTCCAAGCTAGTTACTAATCCAACAAAAAATGATTTTTTAGTCCCTAGGGGACCTTGATGGCATCCCAAGACCTAGGTCTCATTTTAACCCAGGATGGTTTTTGGTCTAGTTAAAATTGACTAGTTGTTGTATCGATCAAATGAGGTATTAGTTATTTTTGAACCACCTTTTTTGGTTGGCTTCATTAGCTTTTGGGTCCTAATGGATACCCAATTATGGAGACCTAGACCTCTAACTATGTCTAGGCTGACTTTCGATCCAATCAAATTAGTATGTTGGTCTTTCAATTCTTGAACCACCCAAAATTGGATTTTCATGAGTCTTAGGTCTTTGTTATTTCTATATAATCTAACTCCCATACCATTTACTTATAGGTTTGTTACTTTGGTTATGATTTGTTTATTACATTGGTTCCTTCACCAGTTAAAAGTGGTGGTTATTGTACCTTGGAGATTTGGACCTATTTTTGTGTCTAAGATGGTTCTTAATTTAACAAAAATTGAATCATTTGTCCCTTAGGGATCCTAAGGGCTATCTATGACCTGGGCTCATAATCTAGGCTAGATTTTGATCTAGCTAAAACTAGATGGTTGTCACACCAATCAAATATGGTATTGTCTCTTCCCCTACTAGTTCCCAATCCATTCAAACTTAGTGGTCTCTTATTTTGGATGGGTTCTCATGGTGTTCCTGGTCAATTGTTTTTGACGAAGAGGAGATCAGTCTTTTAGTTGTTTATTTGGTTGGGGTCCCTTTTTTAATCTTAGTAATCTATTTCTAGGGGAAATCTAGACCTCCTAATATATTTGAGACTGGTATCCACACCAGTTATCAAATGTGGGATTAATTTAATCTAAACAAAAATATGAGGGGTAATTTTATATGTATATAATGGTTAAAACCTATTAAATTTATTCATATTTATTTATCCAATTAATTGAAAGATTTACTTATTTAAATCAAGTTTAATTAAAAGGTTATTTAGAATAATATTTTAACTTCAATTGCTCCATGTATGACTCAAATTTATTTTCCACATTACTTATATTAAGTAATAGTAGTTAAATTATATAATTGTTTTAAAAAAATAGATTCAAATGAAAATAGTACTAGTCAAATATTAAATTCTATCCTATAATCAAGATTAAATAAAGTTCATTGATATCAACTCTTTAAATTATACCATTGTTTTAAAAAAAAGCACACTTTTTTTATAACTTTCAAAATAGAATGAGATTTAAGACTTGAAATCTAATGTAATTATCAAAGAATAAAAATGTCTTCCAGTATTGATTCCATTTAAACTAATATTATGTTTTTTATGTTTTTATTTTTCTTAAGTTTTGACATTGATATTTATTTTATTATGACAATGTTCTAAAAAATCTAGAAAATATTTTATGTACTAGACTAGATATTAAAATCATAAAATTATGAACAAACAACTATCAAATCATGTTGTATTTGAAATCATTGTTGAACTAATGAACATAACACAAATATAACATATTGATAAATCATGTTATATTTTTAAATTCATAAGTTTATGATGAGCAATTTTTTTAATTTAAAATCTTCATGGTAATTAATGGAATGAGTATTTTTCAAAATTTGAAAATACCATGCTTAGATTTGGATAGTATTTGGTCATAGTCAGATACATTATAAATGTTTTAATATTGGATGATTTAGGTCTTCTCCCTTATTTTGTCCTAAGGTAAGAAAGAATACCATATGATAGATAGAAAGATAGGTGAAGTTATTCATAGGTTTGCAATGCCACCAAAGGGAATGAGATCGTATTAGTGATGACACTACATATAAGATGAGATAGATGGGTTTAAAGGATACGAACATCTATAGGGGCTAGCAATACCACATTAAATGATACATGAAAAACATATCATTACCACACATATATGAATAAATACAACATCAAAGTGTTTTATTCAATTGAGATAGAGCATGATAAATACAGCATCAAATACAATTGACATGGAGAGGAATAAATACAACATATATAACCAATTTTTAAAGTTTTTACTTACATATTATTTAAAACAAAACTTAAATACACATAACACTGACAAGTAAAGTGCATTCAATTTTTGAATTCATTGGTTTCTTTTTCACAATTAAAATTGAGTGTAACATTTATATAAAAAATAAAAATTATAAATACCTATGTGTTTTCTTCATGTTTATTCTTTACTGAGTTATACCTTTATTTTCCACTCATTTTACTCTTATCTATCTACAAATTTATTTAATTGATATAAAAAATAAGTATGAGAAACTGAATCCTTGTGTAATATCCTTATAGATATTTTTTTAAGCTTTATATATACTCTCCACTGACTTGACTCTTATATCTCTACAAATGTAGTTTTGTGTAAAAATAATTATCATAAATCGATCTCTTGTGTAATTTTATTATAAATTATTTCTTGAGTTTTAACTTAATTTTTCATCATCTTGACCTTTATCCCTACCTAAGTTTTAGTTTAATTTTCCACCGACTTGACTTTTATCCATTTATAAATATAATATCATTTCAAAAAAAATATCAAAAACACATTACTTTTATGTTGATGAATTCTTCCCACTCTAAAATAATTAATACAAAATTTTAAAATCATTGTAATAAAATGTTATGTAATATCCTCTTGTGATATTTTGGATTTATGTTTTGGTCAACTCTTTAACAATTAAGTTTTTTTAATTTTAACTTCTTTTCAACTTACAATTTTTGTATATAAGAAAAAAAAATTATGGAAAATAATTATTATAAATTGATTTTATTTTTAATAATAGTATTGATTCCTATTTAAATTTTTACTCATAACATATAATAAATGGTTGATATTTATTTCTTTAAGTTATAATAAAACACAAATATATTTAAATTTTCACCCATAACATATAGCTTGTGGTCTATACTTATTAATTTAATTTATCTAATCATATATTTTTCAACATTCAACGTAATATCCCCATATCCTATATCAATATAATAGTATTTATAATGAGTAGAGGCCTATATTATATACAAGAAAAGAATATTAGATTTTTAATTGATAAAATTCATATAAATCTATGTAGAATGAGCACAATAACTATTTATTATACACAAAACTTTTAGAATATTAAGAATATTATCAATTAAAAATCCAATGGTCTTAGCATCTATATAATGGGAATATATCCATTCTACATAAGATAAGACTATTAAATTCTTAATTGATAATATTCTTATATTTTTTAGAATGGCCCTATGCCCATTTTATACATAATAACAATATTATACTCATTTTATATGTCTATTATATTAATAATATTATGAATTAAAAATCTAGTATTTTTATCTTGTGTATAACGAGTATGCACCCATTTTACACAAGATAATACTATTATATTTTTAATAGATAATACCCTTATCTTTTTTAAAATGGTCATGTGCTTATTATACACAAGATAACAATATTATGTTCATTCTACACAGGTCTAGTATATTAATAATATAATTAATTATGAATCCAATATTCTTATCTTGTGTATAATGGATGTGTCCATTCTACACCATCTAAAAATATTATGAGCATTGAGAAAGAGGTGCTTATATTATGTCCAATCTACACATTTCTTTAATAGAATATTATCAATTAAGAATCCAATGATCTTATCATCTTTACAATGGGCATATTCCCATTCTGCACAAGATAAGACTATTAGATTCTTTCTTGATAATATTTTTATCTTCTTAGAATGTACAGGTGCTCATTTTACACATGATAAAAATATTATGCTCATTTTACATAGGTCTAGTATATTAAGAATATTATCAATTTAGAATCCAATATTCATAACTTATTTATAATGGGCATGTGTCCATTCTACACCATCTAACAATATTATCAATATTGAGTAAAAAATATTTATATTATACCCAATATACATATTTTGATCATAAAATATTATCAATTGTGAATTAAATAGTATTAGAATATGTACAATTGGTATGTATCCATCCTACATAAGATAAAACTATTATATTCTTAATTGATAATATTCATATCTTTTTTAGAATTGCATTATGCCCATTCTACACATGATAAAAATATTATGCTCTTTCTACACATGTCTAGTATATTAAGAATATTATCAATTAAAAAATCAATAGTCATATCTTGAATACAATGGGCATGTACCCATTCTACACCTTCTAAAAATATTATGAGCATTGAGCAAGAGATGCTCATATTATTCCCAATCTACATAGTTCTATCAAATAATATTATCAATTAAGAATGCAATAGTCTTAACATATATACAATGGATATGTGCTCATTTTACACAAGATAAGACTATTATATTCTTAATTTATAATATTCTTATCTTTTTTAGAATGGCCATGTGCCCATTATACACATGATAACAATATTATGCCCATTCTATATGTCTAATATATTAAGAATATTATGAATTAAAAATCTAATATTCATATCTTGTGTACAATGGGCATGTGCCTATCATACACAATTTAAAAATACTATTAGCATTGAGAAAAAAGTGCTCATATTATTCTAAATCTACATAGTTATATCATAGAACATCATCAATTATGAATTTAATGGTTTTAATATCTGTATAATGGGCATGTGCCTATTCTACACAAGATAAGACTATTATATTCTTAATTTTTAATATTCTTATATTTTTTAGAATGGTCTTGTGCCCATTATATACATGGAAATAATATTATGTTAATTCTACATAGGTCCAGTATATTAATAATATTATCAATTAAGAATACAATTTTCTTATCTTACATGCAATGGAAATGTGCCCATTCCACACCTTCTAAAAATATTATGAGCATTTAGTAAGACATGCTTATATTATTCCCAATCTACATAGTTATATCATATAATATTATCAATTAATATCCAATGGTCTTAACATATGTACAATGGGCATGTTCCCAATCTATACAAGATAAGAGTGTTATATTCTTATTTTTTTTATAATGGCACTGTGCCCATTCTACACATGATAATAATATTATTCTCATTTTATACATGTCTAGTATATTAAAAATATTATTAACTAAGAATTTAATAATTTCATTTTGTGTATAATGGGCATGTGCCCATTCTACACCACCTAACAATACTATGAGCATTGAGAAAGAGATACTCATAGTATACTTAATATACACTTTTCCATCATATAAAATTATCAATTATGAATCCAATGGTATTAACATATGTACAATGGGATTGTAACCATTCTACACAAGATAAGAATATTAGATTTTTAATTGATGATATTATTATCTTTTTTAGAATGGACTTATGTCCATTATACAAATGATAACATGAATATTATGTTCAATCTACACATGTCTAGTATATTAAAAATATTATCAATTAATAATCCAATATTCTTATCTTGTGTATAATGAGTATGTACCCATTCTATACCTTATAACAATATTATGAGCATTGATCAAGAGGTGCTCATATTATGTTCAATATACATATTTCAATCAAAGAACATTATAAATTAAGAATCCAATATTTATATCCTCTATATAAAAAGAATGTTTCCATTCTATACAAGCTAAGACTATTGAATCTTAAATTGATAATGTTATTATTTTGTGTAGAATGGGTGTTTGCCCTTTTTACACAAGCTAAAACTATTGGATTATTAATTAATAATGTTCTTATTTTGTGTAGAATGGGTGTATGTTCATATTACATGATTAACCTTAAATTTACATGGATCAATATAGTATAGGGTTAATAATATAGAAATGAATAAACATGAGGGTGATAAATAGATCTAAAGCAGGCCAATTAATTGCAAACTCGAATAAAAATATTTTGAATTTAAATGTTGAGATATATAAAAAATAGAAATTACAACTATTGGTTGATATTGTAATAAATAAAAAATAAGAGTACTTAGCTAGCTTATTGTGTGCATGTATACTTGATATGGAATAGTTTAGAATTAGACTAGATCTATATTTTAGATCAATCATTAGTTTCTAGAAATTTATACTCCATGGCTTTAGACACTTGCATTAGATCTATATGTCTATGTTAATGTACCTATCTAACTTAAACACAAGTTCTAATACATAATATTAACTAGATCTAGATGCAACCACCTAGAAAATTTTAGTTTTCTATCACCTTTTCTTGTGTGCTTAGATCTTGTGCATAGGTTGTCACTCCTTATCAAATGATAAAATTATAGTTCTTCATATTCATAGTGTCAAGCTAACCCCAAAGACCCCTATATCAATGGGTGTTGCCTACATAGCCACTACTCTAAAAAAGGGCCTTAAATTAATGTATTTCTCACCTAATGTGTTGGTTTGTGTGTGTACAAGGGTGCAATATGTGTAAAATAAGTACATATAATGACCTAACTTGTAACTTGGAAAATAGAACTCATGGGTTGCTCCTTCAGTAATTTAGACCTGTAGATGGGTTGTCCATAGAACTGATATTGAAATAAGAAATAATAGGGAAACTTTGGTCACTTGAATGCTTGAATGAGTGATTTTGATAAGTTGCCTTGTGAGAGGTGTGAATTTTTTAGGTGAGTTATGAATGACGATTTATCATGTATAAATACCAATCCTTTTTAGTAAATATCTTGCATTAAGTCACTTAGAGTGACTATAAGGAAAATTGAAATTGCAAATTTTATGAATTTAAGGAATTTGACACTTACTTCGACACATGACACTTACATCAATGTAGCCATCTGGCTAGGATGCAAGTGTCTAGGAAGTTAAAAAATAGGTACATGTCCAAAAAATTCAAAGGATGATAATAAGAAAGGTTATATCATTTTGAATAACATAGAAGGCATGGTCATTAGAATAACATATGGCCAGACTATGAGAGAGATATCATATGCAAACCTTTCAAAAGTAAGAAGGTCTAGAAATTAAAAGGTACAAGCATGAAAAGTAATCTCTAAGTATACAAGACTTAGGTTCTTTATAATTTGGATTTATATCTACATTTCCCCCTCCCCCCAATCTAGTAATAAAATTTTTAGTTTAAAGGAAAAGAAATGTTCACCTAGGTGTGTATAACACACCTTGCCTTTATGTGAGCCCAACTTGAGTGTTTTTCTAGAGATTAAACTACAACCAAGATCATGTTATAGTATATAATCAGTGCATATAATTTTAAATCAAAGTCATTTGAAATGTTTAAAAGTAAAGAGAGCAAGGTTAGGAGTACACCTATGTATCGATGCAACGACCTTGCCTTTTTGGTAATTTTATTTGAAAATATATTTCATTATGAAGCTTTGAGATTGAGATAATGAAAAAAATAAAACCTAAAATGCATTATATATATATAGAGGATAATTTTCCCTCAACCTTGGAGGAAAGGTGAGTTTCCACCTAGTAGTTGAGGTCAACTCAACTGTGAAACCCAATCATAATTATAACTTGGTGAGTGTGAATGATCCAAGTTAACTCACACTATAAATATAGTGAGGTTTGATGATTTAATCACTTTATCCTATAAAATTGGGAAGATTGAGTGGTTTAATCACCTTAACCTTACCAAAAGTGAACCAACTATTACACCGGATTGACTAAATAACAGTCCATAAAAGTTCATCCTAGTGTATGTTAAAGTCTATATAGTTATTTTAAATCTAAAATTGGTTTTGATTTTTCAATTTGAGGTGCTCTTTTCATGGAATATGCGCCTCATATATATCTCAAACTAAAACATGGGTATACAAATGGCACTAATGTATAGAATGTTATGACAAATGGTATATAAATCATGTAACTGTGAAATTTGACCAATTTAAAATTTGTAAAAGTGTGTAAGACATGTTCCCATGACATACCCCCACTAAATATTAAAAATATAAAAAATCATTTAAGCATGGAGAATATGTTTTCATAACATGCCCCCACTGAATCTAAAAATGTTGAGTACTGAATAAGTGTGGAAGTCATGCCCTTTTTTGCATGTACCCACTAAAATTTAAAATTATAAAGGTGTGAAAGCCATGCCTCTATGACATTCCTCCACTAATATTCCCCCCTTTTGAGGTGAGGGTAAGTATAAGTTAGTATTTACTTTACCTCAAAAGGATAGGATAATTATATATTATGTGTATGGATCATGTAGCATATAAGAATAACATGTATAGGTAGAAATAGAAATGAACTACATAGTATGTGATCACATCAAATCTTAATAGACATGACGTGAATCATGAAAACATATAGATAGTAATAGTATAAGATCAATAATAAATCAAGTTCACATATAAAATCATTCAAAATCAAATCAAAAGACAATGGTCCAAGGAGACCTCAAACAAGGGGTATGTTTAAATGTTGTAAAATCGAATGGACATGACTTATATAAATCTACACAAGGTAATAAATGACATTTTCAAATGTCCAGATAGTAACTAAAGACATATTTAAATCTCAAATTATGTGAACAAAAGCACAAGGGCCATAAATAATAGAGCATATTTAAATTCTCAAACAAACAAGACAATAGTGAGTAAAGAAAGACAGTTAATGAAATACATAAAAGGAAAGCATAAAACATAAGAAACCAACATAAACATGTCATACTAATTCCTGGATATATGTGTTAGTAAAAAATGATAAGTACATATCGTATCATTTTCACTATGAAATATGTAAGAATGGATAAAGGCATGTGTAAGTACATAAGCGCAAACATGATAATGGAAAATTATCATATAACAATATAACCTAGATGTATCATGATCAAATAATTGGATGCCCCAAATATCCATATGATATAAGTAGAGGTAAGGTCCAACATCCTAAAGTGCATAGATCATGTACCTGGTATGCCTGTATCACACTCAAAATATGCATAAAATGTAAATACATATATAAATATATGATATGATATCTACTAGCATGGAACTAACAACATAGATGCCAAGAAGCTAATAGAACATGTAAATGCTAAAAATATTTTTTGATTTTTTATTTTTTTTTTAATTTTTTTATTTTTAAAATATTTAAAAAGAAAATACTATCTTATGATCTCATCCAAAGTATGTACATAACTATCTCCCCACTGGGATCCTGATGTAATAAACTAATGGTATTGCCAAGGACCATGTATACTTGTAATATCTTTAACTCTAGGATATGTAATTTTCTTCATATGTATAATAAGACTTTGTGGTCGTGAAGAGACCATATAAGGAGTATGGGTTTATGGAACCCATCAAAACATTCTATGTGTTTTATTTTAAGTAGAAGCAATAGAAACATGTTTACGTGTTCTGGATATCTAAATATGGTGTGTAGTAGATAATGATTCTATAGAATCCATTGTGTGTTTTTTAAGTAATGGTATATCAATTACTAGATTTCTAGGAAAGGGGATTTCCTATTACTTACCCTTTTTTGAAGGATTAACCTTCATAAGTTTAATAATTAACTATGTGGGTATACAATTATTTTGTTTAAGTGGATGTTCATATAGAATTCTAGAAACTATAAGTACCCTATTAGCCCCATGAATTGTATAAGGTATTGCATGAAGTGGATGTATCTAAGGTCATCCTAATAACATATCAAAGATACCCATGTAAGTTATAATAGAAAAGGTAGTAACCACATGTGTTGGTCCCACTGATAAATGTAAGTCAATATCACCAAGAACTTATTGTGAGGTCCCATCGAATGCTCTAACTAATTTATTCAAAGGATGTAAATCAATATGTGTGTAACTCAAATGCATAAATAATGTCATGGTACAAACATTATAGATTTTACCATTATTAATCATAATAATGTGTATATACTTATGATCAAGGTGTGCTCAAATGAATAAGGAATGAAGATCTGAGTCATTATCTGTAATTTCATTATCATCAAAATTAATATAAGGTCTCTCAACCATAGGAGGTGTATGCCATGTATAAGTACTAATAATCCCATATAATGGGTTCCCATAATGTGATGGAGGATGATGTGTATTATATGCCATTTGAAATTATGGATCCTTATTAGAATGGTATTGTAAAAGATTGTTAAATATCTTCTAATTTTGGTTATCACTAGGTTATTAACTTGATTCCTTTGGAGGATCATCAAATGTAATTTTTTTGTCATCAATAAGTTCTTAGATCTTATGTTTCAAAGTAAAACATGGGTTCATAAAGTGCCCAGGGCCTTGGTAATAGTCATAATAAGCATTAAAATCATATCCTTTAGGTATAGATGGACTCATATCAAACTCTATAAGATGAGGGAGAGATATGATGTGACACTCCATAAACTTGTAAAGTAATGAAGCTAGAGACTCAAGTAAGTGTGTACATTTTCTCCTTGGTGCATTGGATAAGATAAGTTGATTAGGTTATTATGACACCAAATTAACCATAGTAGTAGTTTCCTTTTTAGGTTCTTTGGGTTTCACCTTATAAATTGGTTTTCTAGTAAACTTAGTATTTTATGTAGTTAGTGTGTTTGTTACATACTTAAGTTTGTCAAATGAGATAAATTTTATTTCATGATCATGAAAAATATAGCATAAGTCATAAAAATATTTCAACTTTTTGAAAATAATGGACTCATATAATGGGGTAGGCAAACTTTGATTGAAGATGCCTTGAAGCTCTTTATCTACCATTTGACAGGTCATTTTAGCCAATGTTGTCTTGTACCTTAAGACATTCATTGATAGTTTCATTGGTTCCTTTTTTTATATTTTTAATTTGGGTATAGGGAATTTTTTTTGTAATATTGATAGAGAAGTGTGCCAAAAAAATATCTGCAAGAGGTTTTAATGCTTTTACTAATTTGATTCGTAAATTATAAAACCACCTTAGAGAATAGTCCTTGAGGCTCTTTGAAAATAGTTTAGTCATCAATTTATCATTGGAGGCATAATCAATGCATGCCACATAGAAAGATTGAATATGTTTTTAAGGATCACCCTTACCATCATAAAATGGTAATTTAGGTGCAACAAAACCATTTGTCAATGGGTGCAAATCTAACTCAAGTGCAAGAGGGTTATGCAACACCTCTTGTGAATCAATAACATCAGGTGATTTCATAGAATTTTTTTTAATGTTTGTAACTTTAGCTTTAAAAAGTTTTATAGTTTGTACAAGCTCTTTCACATCTTGTCATTAAGGTTTTGAGTTTGAGAAGTGACCAAAGGAAGTGTACGCTTAGTTTGAGTGGATACAAACATGGAAACTAGTAATTGGGTTAAAGTATTAATATTTACCATATAATATGTATAAATAATAGGATTTATTTTGGGGAACAAAGTTTTAAACACATATCTCATGCCCCCATTATATGTATGAAGTATTGATGTGCTCATGGGTAGGGTTATTGGTATATGGGGATGGCCATAGCTCTAATAACATGATCAATAAATGGACCTAGTTATTCATCTCTACTTTTTTATTTTTTAGTTTCTAATATAGTTTTTAGGATCTCATCAAGATCATATGGTTTTTAACAGATAGGTGTCAAAACATAGAAATAAATTGTACTTAATATTAGTATATTTTTTCATGTTTATCATTTTCATACTCAGGATTAGCTTCTATGATATCTTCTTCAATATTGTATTCAATTTCCTTATTAGAATATTAATTAGGTATAGGATTTGTCATTTCATTGTTTTGATCCATCTTATGTGGACAAGGATTAAACTCTAAGTGTTCAATAGAAACACGAATTAATCCAGGGCTACACCTAGGTTACATATAAATGATAAAGTAAAGCTAGAAAAATATAGTAATGAAAAACCTTAGAAGCTTGAATACCCTAGTACAAGCTACAGTTTGCATAAAAAGATAGGTTCACCAAATTTTTAACCCTAAATCAATATGGATCAATATAGTATAGGGTTAAGAATATATAAATGAATAAGCATGAGGATGATAAATGTATTTATAGTAGACCAATTAATTATAAACTTAGATAAACAATATTTTGAATTTAAATTTTGAGATATGCTAAAAATGTAAAGTATAAATATTGATTGATATTTTAATAAGTGAAAAATAAGAGTAATTAGTTAGTTTACTGTGCACATGTAGATCTAATATGGAATAGGCTAAAAGTAGACTAGATATAGATTATGGATCAATTGTCATATTCTATAAAATTTTACCCTATGGCCTTAGATTTATGTGTCAAATATAGATGTCTATGTCATCGCACCTATATAACTTGAATGCAGGTGTCTAGTATGAAATATTGACTAGATATAGATGCAACCACCTAGAATATTTTAGGTTTTCTATCACCTTTGCTCTATTGATTTTATATTTAATGCACATGTTATTTATCCTTGTCAAATGATAAAACTTAGTTATTCATTTTCATTGTGACTATGGGAAAAATGGGTTAGTGGGCTCATGGTGTCAAGATAACCCTAAAGACCCCTTTGTCAATGGGTACTACCTACATAGCCATTATTCTGAAGAGGGCCTTAGACTGATATAGTTTTCCCCTAATGTGTTGTCTTATGTGTGTACAAGGGTGAAATATGTGGAAAACAAATACAAATAGTGACCTATCTTGTAACTTGGCAAATAGAATTCATGGGGTTCTCCTTTAGTAATTCAACCTTTAATATGGGTTATCCCTATGATTAATATTAAAATAAGAAATAATATGAAAGATTTTCTCACTTGAATGCTTGATTGAATGATTTTGGTAAGTTTCATTGTGAGAGGTGTGAATTTTTTAAGTGAGTTTTGAATTAGGATTAATCATACATATATACCAATAATTTAAAGAAATATATCACATTAAATCACTTAGACCAACCATAAGGACATGTTACAATTGCAAATTTTATGACTTTAGGGCATATATTCTTATGTTGGCACATGACACATCAACATAGGTGTCTAGATAGGACACAAGTGTTTGGGAATATATAAAATAAGCACATGTCTAAAACTTGAAGAGGATGATAATAAGCATGTTTATATAATTTTGAGTAGCATAGAATGCCTAGTCATTAGAATAACATATGGTCAGACTAATAGATAAACAATAGGCATAAGAGATAGTGGATGAAGCCTATAAGTATTAGGAAGGTCTAAGAACTAAATGGTACAACAATGAGAAGTACTTTACAAGTATACAAGATTGAGGTGATATATAATTTAGATTTAGTATCTACACTACACATGATAGTAATATTATGAGTTTTGAGAAAGAAGTGCTCAATTATGCCCATTATACATAGGTCTAGTATATTAAGAATAATATAAATTAAGAATTCAATATTCATATCTTGTGTACAATGGGCATGTTCCTATTCTACACCAAATAACAATATTATGAACATTGAACAAGAGGTGTTTATATTATATCAAATCTACATAATTCTAGTAATAATATTAAGAACTTTAACAATTAATATTTGTATTGAATTTTAGAATGGAAAATTAACCATTATACCCAAGCTTGGTCCATTATATTATTAATTTATAATGATCTTATCTTGTGTATAATTGGCATGTGTTAGTTCAACACGTTATAATAATATTATGAGTTTTGAGCATATGTACAATGGATTTATACCCAATCTATAGAATATAAAACTATTGGGTTCTTAATTGATAATGTTCTTATCTTTTTTATAGTGGGTTTTTACCCATTCTATACATGATTCCAATATTATTACCATTGAGAAAGAAGTGCTTATGTTATTCCCATTCTTCATAGGTCTAGTATATTAAGAATATTCTCAATTAATAATCTAATATATTATTATAAGCATATGATAATATTAAGATCATTGATTAAGAGGTACTCATAGTATGTCTAGCCTAAACATTTATAACATATTAAAAACATTATAAATTAAGAATTCAATATTCCTATCTTGTGTAGAATGGGCATGTGCCAATTCTACACAAGATGAGACTATTGGATTCTTAATTGATAATGTTATCATTTTGTGTAAAATGGACATGTGCCCATTCTACACATAATATAAATCTTATGAGTTTTGAATAAGAGGTGCTTATACTATTCCCATTGTACATAGGTATGGTTTATTAAGAATCTTATTAATTAATAATCCAATATTACTATCTTGTGTACAATGTGTAATCAAGGAAGAGTGAATTTGGTCTACAAATTAATCCTAATTTGGATAAGATAATTCACACTTACCCTTATTCTTTTTGGTACATTTAGATAATCGGGGTCATGACCAAGATGGATCCACTAGACCTAACCAAGAATTCCCTTACCAAAATAATATCACTAGAGAGGGTTCTAAGGCCTCTAGTCAATCAACACGACATGGTAACCTTAGTTAGGTCCTATGTTTTCTTATATCACAAAATAAATGATAAAGGAAAGTAAAATCTAACCTAGTGAATGTTGAGGTCAACATACCCATATTTCTAAAGAATGAGGACCCTTGTTTTAAATTTTGCAAATTTGTACCTTGAATTGAAAATTCATGTGATCAAATTTCCATTAGCATGTTAGCACATTATATCTATTTGAATATAATCCACACAATGGTGGGACTAACATATTTGCATATGATTCTTGTTTGACCTTATCTAAAATTTCTAACATTGGATATTTGTGTTTCCATGTTGTAGGTTTAACGAAACCTCAATTAGAATGAATATGCTGAGTGTTTTATGTTTTTGATGCTAATTTGACCCTTTTATTATCTTTTGATCTATAGTTAACTAGTTGAATCTATGTTCAAATCATGCCAAAACCCTAATTTAATTTACTTTATCCTAGGTCTCTTTGAAATAGATTCAAATTTATAGAGGTTCACTTTCTTTAAATTTTCACGGGAACATTTATCAATTTTAAATTAGTTTATACTTTATCCTAAGGTTCTAGTCATGTTTATTAACATGACCAAAACCTTGGTCTAAAATATTTATCCTAAGCTCTTTATGTCCCAAACTCCTTAGTTCCCTTTTATCTTCGCATAGGCTAACTAAACATGGGAGCACTTTATATATTTTAGAGTTAACTTAAAAATTTTATCCTAAGGTCTTAATCGTGTTTATTAACATGAATAAAACTATAGTCTAAAAATTTCATACTAAGTTCTTTATGTTCCCAAGACTTAGTTTATTTTATTATCCATAATATTTATGAAGCATATTTGATTGGGAAAAATAGATCCAATGGTGTGAGGTGACGTCAAGAAGTTAAGCACTTGGATCTGACGGATCATGATTGATCAAGTAAGGAAGATCCAATGGTATGTAAGGACTCTTTAAAGTCAATAAGTCAAGAACCTAGGTTGATGATGCAAGTTTGATTGGTTAAAAGATATAAAATGGTGTGAGAGGGAAGTTGAAAATTTAAAATCCCTATGAGCAAGTGGGGAGATGACAAGTGGCACAACTGAAGCTCATGGTTAAAGCTTGAGAATTATCTTGGAGATTGATAGTGCATGGATAAGCGTACACATTTTGATCAATGGTGAGAATTAAATCAACAATTCAAATAGTCCCTAAAAGGAACACTAAAGTGATAAGTGTTATAATTTCATCAAAATAACATTGAGCAACCAATGGCATTCAATGGCATTCAATCCCTCAGATTGAGATCAATAGAGTGCATCGATTCAGGAAAAGAAAATCTAACAGTGGGAGATAGAGTTAAAAATTCAACTAATCCTAGAATGAATGTGGTGGAGACATGTGTCATAACCATGATGAATATAATAAAGGTTAGCCAATGACATTCAACCTCTCAAACTAAGTTCAACTGAGTATGTTGATCCATGAAAACATTATCCAATGGTGTGAACCAAGGAGAGTTTTCAAAGGGACAATGGTCATATTTAAAAAATAAATAAAAACTTGATGACATAGAGGTGTCACATTAGTGAACATGTTAGATTAAAATATCTCATGGGCCTAAAAATGCAAAGGTATAAATATGAGATGTAAAGGCAATATAAGTCACAAAACTCACATAGTTTGAATAGCTTGCCACCATTAAAGCTCTGTACAAACCTTTAAAAAAGCCTATCACATATGGAAGCCCTAATTTAACTATGTTTTTATTTTAATCAAGTCAAAAAGAACTGAACTATTGTATGTGCAAGGATAATTCAATCTAGAGTTGAATTGCAATCCACCAGTAAGTAATTTAATAAATTCATAGCCATGGTATCTTAAAAGGGTGTATCAAAAGAGGATGTGGAGTTGTACTTGAACTTAGATGTAGAAGGTAAAATTTTCAAAGACAATGAGTTTAATGCCACTGCTTTGCATATAAGAGATAACAATTGGTCTAAGTTATTATGTACCATTAAAGACTAGCCTACCATCACCAAAGAGGAGGAAAAGAATGTGTCTGCCAAGAGGCCATACTATGACATAGTTACAATTCAAATGACTAGTCTATACTATGCAATGGCAAAACCTAGGACACTCCACTATGTTTATATCCTTGCTCCCATTTTTAAGGATGCTAAAATAGATAAAGGCATGTTAATTAATGGACATACTCAAAAGAAGGTAGCCTATATCTCTATTGTAGCTTTTGAAAACTATTATAAACTACCCAAACCCCAAATTGACCTAAATTTTATCAATTATTTGGCCAAAGAAAATGATTTAAAGTACATCCTTTCCATGTGGCTATATTCTAGGAACCAAGTCTTTTCAGACTTCAATAATAAGATCCCTATCAACTAGTTTAGACCAGGGGTTATGATGACTATGAAAATATTGAATAGGCTATGTGGGAATGAAACCACTACTTATGTAGACCCAATCTAGGTACCCATAGTCTACTTTATGGTTGAAAAGATAATTACCCCTCTTCTAGGTGAGATATTCAACATATCATTGAGTATACGAATCTATGCCATCAATCAGAAGAATAAAACCCATTTTTACTTGATGTCATACCTCTTGGATGACCTTTGTGAAACAACAAAGGTTCCCAATCAAATCGAATGGTCCCCTTGTGGAACACAAATGATTTCATAATATTATTACAAGCTACACATATTAAATTATAGGGATCACATTCAATTCATCTATGATTGTGTCTATCCAACCCTTAGTGAAGCCATAACTAATCATCCCATGGAAAGAGTCAACCTGTTAATCAATAATTATGTTGAAACTATGGGATATATTTGGTTATATCTAGATGTATAGTCATCAGGATTGAGGAAACCTAGTGCACTCCTCTCAGGCTACTTGTCCATGTGCTAAACAAGCTAGTTGAACAAGAAGTTGTCTATTAACTACTCCATGGCATTGATGGTTCATGTAGGAAAAAAATAAAGGGACTCCTTCATGGCTTCAAAAAAACTATTGGGAATACCAAGACCATATTCAAATAATGAGAGAACATTGAAGCAACTTCCAAGCATAGAACATCTTTCAATCTGTAAATAGATGAACTTATGCAATGGGACCTTTGTTTGAGGGTTAAGGAGAATTTGAAGATTAAGGGAATAAAAATGACTTATGATCATCAACATGGTGATTTTGACCCTATGTATGCAAAATCATATGCATACTCTGAGGTCACCAAGAGATTGAAAGAACATATCCTTAGACCTGAGTCCAAACTAGAGAGGAACTAGAAAGGGGATGATAGATGGCAACTGGGGCCCAGGAAGTATCATTTGTTAAGTAGTGAACCTACTAGACCTCCATTATCTCAACCACAAGTAGAACACAAAATTAAGGCATAGATTGAGCAAAGACCAAAGGAAATAAACCCTGATGAGATTACTTCTTCTTTAGCTCAGGTGGAGGAACAAGAATCACCTTTGAAAAATATTCGCATGGTATCCTTGGACCCCAATGAGTCTATATAGGATGCATTTAAAATTTGATCCAGTGCTTATGAGTTTGATGATGAATAAGCCTAGGTTGAAGAGACCAAGGAAAAGAAATGGAAGGAAGTTTTAGACTTAGTCCCTATTAACACCCCCAAAAGAAAGGTTGAGCTGGCTATTGTTCCTAGAGCCAAGAAATCCAAAGTGGCTTTCATTCCACCTTTGAGTGAAGTCAATCTATTTAGTGAATAAAAATTGATATATGGTTTAGTTACTATAGAATGGTTTATTTATGGACCTAGATTATAGAAATTCCCTACTAGATATCATCTTTGGCTTATGATGCGAGCCATCAACATCCCTGTGCATGAAGAAATCAAGCCATGGATTATGGTTTTACAAAAGGAAGAGGAAAGAATATTGGCTACCTTAGGTCAATCTGGTGGACAACAAGTAGAGATCCTAGCTCCTCAAGTGACTCAATCTTTAGTTGGGGTCAAGTTTGACCCAAAGAATACTAGCTTGATAAGGGTGACTGAGAAAAAGATCATTTAGGGTGGTGAACAAATTACCTATAAAAAGGTGGAACCCTTGGATAGTCTAACCCAAGTAGGAACACAAAAGCCTATAAAAAATATTATATTTGAAGAGGATCCCTTGGAATTATCCCAAGCTCAAACTAAAAAATTTCAAGTTGTCATCAAAGGTATGCATTAGCAAAAGAACTTGGAAGAACAAGTTGTATTGTCAGTTCTAGAGGCAATGATCAAAATGTTTGAAGAGACTTTATTTAACATTTTTAATTATTTAAAGTAAAAAAAGTTCAGATAGATTGTGGTGATCCATTAGAGTATAGTGGCCATGAGCCTAGTTCACCAATGGCAAAGTTTAAGTAATAAAGTAAAGGATTTGATAAACATATTGACAAATGATCAAATTCTTTATTTCAAAACAATCAGCTTGGCTCATCTGAATATGGCCATGGGATTATTGGTAGATAAAATAAAGAGTTTGAGCAAGTGGTCCAAGAACCAAGAAGATATTTTTAAGGATGGTGAACAATTGGAAGAAATAATAGAACATATACTTAGAAGCATGATCACTAACCCAACTTCACTCATTCCTATGGGTCTAATCACTGATGAGGAATTTAAGCTTAGGGTCACCTAGGTCATGCAAGAAGTAAGAAACTAGAGCCAAGAAAAGATTGTAATAGATAATAGTAGGATCATGGACATGATTCTAACTGTAGAGGAAACGATTAGTGAATTTAGGAGCATCAAGGAAGCTTTAGAGAGATGACAAAGATCTCAGAGTCTTGTCAGATCAAGAAGATTAACTCTTCATAGATCATATTGTCAATATAAAGTTAATTCATGATCAACATGAAATGACAATGAAGATCCTTCAACAAAAATAGGGGACTGCAACAGTAGGAGGGCCTAAAAGTTGAAATTGTTGATTAAAGCATATTCTTTTTGTAACTAAACATGTATGTATTTTGAAAAGGAACATTCTTTTGTAAAAGCATGTGAAACTTTGTAAAGCACATTGTTTATAGGTCAGTTTATTTTAAAAATGTCCTATTTCTAGAACATTGTAAAAGGGAAAACTATCCTTGACACTGGACATTTATAATTTGACATGATTGACCGACATGCTTCCTTAGAATTCTATAAAAGGGGTATTGTCAATTATAAAAGAGGAGTGATTTTTGAGAAAGAATAGTTTGTGATAATTTTGGAGTAATTAATGCAAGTAGATAATTTTTAAAATATTATCTCATTTGTTTGTGTGTATTGGTAAATGCCTTCTCTCTCACTTGTCTAGTTTTAATTTTAGATTTGAATGGTTCTTATGAGTTTTTTATGTACACTTTTAAATGCAAAGTTGTTAATTTATGATAATGCTATATTGATTGAAAGTTCTCAGGTTCATTTATTTTTCTTTTCTCTTCTTGTAGATGTGTTTATGCTATTTACTTATAGGGGTAAATCTTTAAAGTGAATATGGTTCTTATTTGCATTCCTTAACTTTTCTTAGATGTTTTCCTAATGTGTGATGTGATTTGATCTTAAGATGTTTCATGTTATACATTGGTTTCAAATGCATATTTTTATGATATTTGAACTTTGTCATTATGTTTGTAATGAAGATCAGTAATATCAATATGTTCCTTCTCTACCTTACCCTTACTTTTACTTATTTTTTAACCAATTCACTTTATAAGAACTTCATTATAAATATACACTTTAGCTTAGATTTTAGATTTAGTTCTTTGAGTATAATTCAATTTACTTATCTAAGATCACTTCATTTTCATATATTAACTATTAGGCCATGGTTGCTCCCAACAACCAAACATTATAAATTTTGTGAAATAGTTCACTTGTTCTGTCATTATTCCACCAAGGATATCAAGAATATCACAACCTACAACTCATGCATTGGATTATATGAATTCATAAATGAGTAGTATTTATTAAACACTCATAACCACCTATGATACATTTCTAAACATCAACAAGGAACACGTTTCACTGGCACTAGAAGGAGGGCCTTGAGTTAAATCTTTTTAAATTTGTAGTATCTTTGTTGATTTTAGTGAACTACATTCAAATATCAATGAATTCTTATCATATTTGTGTTATTCTTGGCTCAATTATGTAAAGATCATTGAAGTTCATGGTTTTAGACCAATCTTTACACTCATGTAACTAAAGATTGTTATTCTTATAAGATTCATGATAAATAATTGCAAAGATAGCTCAAGTTTGGTAAATCCTCCTCATTTGAAATTAGTGATGGTAAATTTGCTCAAAGATTGATTGATTCTTTGAAAATTTAGGTTTATTTGAACTTAGACTTGTAAATATCATTGATATTCTCAAGTTTAGATATATATTTGATCTTATTCAATCAAAGATAGTTGTCCTTTGAAGAGATTTATACATATTTGTGCAAAGATTGCCTAACTTAAGAATCTTAAACATGCAAAACTACTCATAGGTAAGAATTGGATTGTTATTTATAAGAATTGAGATAAAGATCATTCATATTTACAAATATAAGGTTTCTAAGTCATATTTTGGATAGGACTCAAGGTTTACGATCTAGAACTATCAAGAATCAGGACTATGTTAATGTCTGGATCAAGATTACCTCTCCTTTCATTATCAGTTCATACGAAGGCAAGAACAGACAAAGCTAAGTGAAGGGTTTCTAAATCTTAGCCTACTTCACCTATTTAAAGTGCTCATATGTTCAATATTTATCAAGATATGGCTCGGTTATGTGGATATTCCATCAATGTGCTTGGTCAAGTACATGATCTACCTTGAAACCCTAAGAAATATTTTCCAGCTTTCAGTCCTAATGGTGTTGTCACAACTGAAGAACATATTAAATATTTCAAATCTACTTTAAGTTTGTTGAATGTAGTTTATGAAGATGTAACATGTAGATTGTTTCCATTTACTTTCAAATATGTTGCATATGAGTGGTTTCTCAATCTTCCTAAGAATTATATCACCAATTGGAATGATTTTAACAAAATTTTCATTGATTAATTTGGTAAAATCATTAGCCATTGTATTCTTTATCAATAATTAACCACTATTAAAAGAGATTCTAGTGAGACCATTAGAGCCTTTAATGCTATATTTTAGAAGATGTTCAATAGAAACTTAGTTCCTTATAGACATAATGAAGCCTTGTCTTTAGAAATTTACAAGGATGCTTTAGACCCCATGAATTCCATGTTTCTTAAAAGGTTTTTTAGAGTCATAAAAACATTGGCCTTGCCCTATGCTAAAGCTATAGCAATAAATTATCAAATACAACTTTATGGTAAACTTGCATATACCATTCCCAATGTTAATCCTAAATTTCTTACATTGAATGTCATTCCTAATGCCAATCATAATGTACCTTCCCTAAATTAGACACCAGCCTTGAACCAATTGCCCTTAAGCCATGCTCATCCTATCCAAAATCTAGGATTCTTGAATAATGTTGCAAGTGGGTTTCATCCATAGGAACAAAGAGATTTAATTCCAACAACTAGTAATACTAATCAAGTTCATAGCTTAGAGACACAAAATAATGAGAATGATCCATACTTAAGATGGTTTAAAAGTTGAGTACTAACTTTCTTCAATTACAGAAACAAGTAAGCAATATTGGGGATAACTCCAAATAGAAATTACTCTTATCAAAGGTTCAATAGGACTAAAAATCAGTTTCAAAATGGTAACAATATAAATAATAACAATAGTGAGTCATCATCAAGTAAGATTAATCTTGAGATTAATATTTGTGATGTTTCTCTAACTGAATATTACAGGGTTTACAATACTTCAAAGCATGGTGAATTATAGTGTATTGAATTTTGTAATGATTTTGAGTTGTTTCAAGATGAATTGAATACATTTAAATGTGTTCCTAATATAGATAATTCTATAGATAAACTTGGGCATTAAATATCCTCTAAGTATGTTGATATAACCCTGATGGTGGAGACATTAGACTTCCCTTTCCAATAAGAAAATGAGCCTGAAGATAGTCCTAAAGAGGTGCATGCCTTTTAGTAGTATTTGAAGAAGACTTACCCTCTAAGGAATAGAGATTAGAATCAGCCTTTGACTACTTAAACTCCACCAAATAACTTTGACACTCCTCCAAATCCTACAGTTGACAACAATCTAGACCCTCCAAAGGGAAGTACCTCTAAACACAATGTTGATTCATCTAATACTTCTAATAGGGGTGGGTAAAATATAGTTGAGGACATGAAAATGATTAAGGATAACATCACACTACATGAACTAACTCAAATTACTAAGTAAAAATATTTTTTATTAGAGTCTCTATATAAGAATCCTGGTAAGTCACCCAAGGCTACAAATGCTAATATTGCCATGTATAAGAATAAGGTAGATGTTCCATTATTTTTTCTTACAATCAAAATTTTTGGTAAGAATTTACATAATTATTTGATATATTTAGGTGATTTTTCTAACATCATGCCTAAATGTATTTATGAGCAACTAGGTTTGACTCAAATTAAATCTTATAGGTTTATTGCTCAGATAAGTATAGGGTGAAAGTAATTCAAGAATTGATGAATGTTCACATGCAACTTATAGTTGATCCAAGGATATAATACTCTATAGACATCTAATTTATGGATATTATTGATGCTTATTGGATGTTTCTTAGAAGGAATTTGACCAAGTCTTTGAATGGTTACGTGTCCACTAACTATTCACACATGTGGCTTCCATAGAAGGTAGTTCCAAATCAAATTTGAATTGAAAGAGAACCCAAGATGAAACATATTATCACTAAGTATAATACTATAAATAAATGGGTAAACATGGACAATTTTGAGTCAGGAGTTTACACTCTTGACACATATAAGGTATGTGACTCTAGAAATACTCATGTTATGCCTGGAATATGGAAATTATACTTTAATGGTGCTAGGTGTAAATTTGGTTTTGAAGTAGGTATTGTTCTAATTAATCCCCTTGGGAAAGAATTTAATACCTCTTAAAAACTCCACTTTTCAAGCACTAATAACTTGGTAAAGTATGAGGCATTAATCTTGGGTTTACAATTTGCCCTCAAACATAAAGTCAAAGAATTACTAGTATATGGTGACTTTGAACTGGTAGTTAATCAAGTTAGAAGCAAGTACCAATGAAAATTATCTTACCTTAAGAAATATAAGTTTAGATTTTAGGACTTGATAGAGGGATTTAATGCTTTAAAATTGTCTCAATTCCTAGAGGGGAGAACAAGTTTTTTAATGAGCTAGCCTTATCTACAACTAGTCTTATGCTTAATCAAGACTCTAAACTAGGAAGCCTTAGTATTGAGTTGGTTCCATGCCCCTCAGTTCCTAATAATGTTAACCATTTACAAGTATTTTGTGATGACCATTAGATTTTAGAATTCATAAATAGTTCAAGAGTATTTGAGGCTCACATCATTGATGAGGCCAATGAAAATGTTCTTGATAAAGACAACATTGATGACAAAATTATGAAACTAAGTGACAATAAAATTCCCAAGGCAATTATTTCCCTAGAAATATTATTTGATGCAAATAAATTAGATAAAAAATTCAAATTCCCCAAGGTGAATGGGAAATATTATAAATTATTTTACCTAAGAATACAAGGTCAACCTCAGGTCAATTTGGTATAGCCTACACTAATGAAGAATTGAGAAAAGCTAAAGAGTTGTTAGCTAAGTATAGAGACATTATATCATGGTCTTATGAGGACTTAAATATCTTTGATCCTAGATTCATTACTCATACCATACCACTAAAGGAAACCTACAAGACTTTTAGGCAAAAACAAATACCTGTTAACCCTATCTTAGAACCTTTGATATACAAAGAGGTCAAGAAGTTGTTGGATGTCAAGATATTTTTTCCCATTAGACATTCCACTTGGGTAGCTAACTTAGTATCAGTTAGGAAGAATAATGGGGAAATCAAATTGTGCGTAGACTTTAGAAATCTAAATAAAGCTTCTAAAAAGGATAATTATCCTCTGCATTCTCTTGACCAAGTTATTCAAATTGTTAGTGGTTTAGCCATGATGTATTTTCTTGATAGTTTTTTAGGTTATAACCAATTGGTTATGAACAATGAAGATAGATTAAATACTATATTCACTACTAAGTGGGGCACTTTTGACTACAAAAGGATGTCATTTGGGCTAATAAATACAAGTGTAACTTATTAAAGGGCTATGGACCATGCTTTCCAGGGGCTGATAGGTAAGTGCAATATCATTTATATGGATGACCTAATTGTGTTTTCTAGGAATAAGGAGGATCATATCATGCACTTACAATAGGTATTTTAAAGGTGTAAAAGGTATGAAATTTCTCTCAATCCCAAGAAAAGCATTTTTTGTGTCACTGAGGGAAAATTATTAGGACATGTTATAACTAAAGAGGGGATTTCTATAAACCCTAATAGAACATTCCATATCTAAAATATAACCCCATAATAGTATAAAATAATTGAAATCTTTCTTTGGTGAAATCAACTTTGTAAGAAATTTCATTGCTAATTTTACAGAGATTGTGAGACCATCAAATGACATGTTGAATAAGGAAGCCAAGGTCACTTAGAATGAAGAAACTAGAAAAGCCTTCAAGGACATAAAATAAAAAATAGTGTAAGCACTAGTATTGATAAGCCCTAATTTTTTAAAGGATTTATATCTTTATTCCTTTGCTTTTGACCATATAATTATAGCTATTCTAACTTATAAAATAGATGGATTTGATCATCCTATTGATTTTATAAGTACCAATTTTAAATTTTTTGAGTTAAACTATTCCTTGATTGACAAATAAGCATGTGCTTTAGTCAAGGTAGTAAAGAAATTTAGGCACTACATTCTCAATAATAAGGTGCATGCAATACTAATATACCCTACCACTAAGCTCATGATTAGCCAATGTGAGCTAAGAGAAAGAAGAGGTAAATAGATGTTTGTTCTTCAATAATATGATCTAAAAATTAAGATTGCCAAACTGGTAAGGTGTCAAGGGTTAATTCAGTTAATTGATAACACCAATCCTAAATTGAGTGTCATGTAGGTGGAGTAACATATTTTTCAACCCAATAATTGGTATGATTTAATTATTCATCTGCTAATTAATGTCTCTTGTCTTGTAGGGCTAAGTAGAGATCAAAGGAGAGCTATGAGGCTCAAGTAAACTCATTTCCTAATCAAAGATGGAGTACTTTTCAAGAAAAATTATGAAGGAATATACTTGAGATATGTTTCTAAAGAGGAAGCATCATAAATTCTAAGTACTTTCCATGAGAAGATTATAAGTAGACACCCATTCAGAAGGACAATAACTCATAATATCCTTAGGGCTAGTTATTATTGGCCTACTATCTTCAAAGATGCTCATAATTATGTGATAGAATGTCATCAGTGTCAGGTATTCAATACTAAAGAGCCCAAAACAACCATGCCATTGAAGCTAGTGATGATTGAAAAACCCTTTGCTTAATGGGGATTAGATTTTATGGGGGTCGTCAACAATAATTCTTTATAAGGACATAAGTATGTGCTTAATATTACTGACTATTACACTAGATGGAAAAAAGCAGTGGTAACCAAGCAATGTAGGATAAAAGATGTGATAAAATTCTTGGAAGAGATCGAACATATGTACAAGATTTGGAACACTAGTGTCTCTAGTTTTTGATAATGGATCTACATTTATACCCATTGAGATGACTAAGTGGGCATCTGATAAAAACATTATTCTCAAGTTTTCTTCAAACAATTACCCTCAAGGCAATGGAGTCTACGAATCAACTAATAAAAATTTGATGAAGGATATCAAGAAGTCTATTGCTAACAGACCAAGAACATGGCATAAGTTTTTCAAAAATGCCCTTTGGGCTAACAAAACAAGAGTCAAGCAAGATCTAAAGGCATCACCATTTTTTCTTGTATATGGTCAAGAGCATGTATTCCCCATCACTCTCAATTTGATGACCTACAAGTTCATACAAGAGTACACGGAAGAGAATAAGGAGTTTGTAAGATCTAGGTCACTTGACATTATTCAAATGGAAGATGCAAGAGAGGAATCTTTTGCCAATTTCAATAGAGATCAAACCATAGTGAAGAGATGGTTTGACAAACATTCTAAAATTAATGTGTTTAGATAAGGATACTTGGTTCTTATTTGGGACAAAGCATCTAAACCTAAGGGAAAACATGGGAAATTCACTCCCTTATGGATTGGTCCTTATTAGATTGTTGAGATAATAGGAGACAACACCTTCAAACTCAAGGACTTGAAAGGAGTAGAGTTCACATTGACAATAAATGGGAAATATCTGAAGTACTACTTCTCTACTACTTCACCCCAAGTCCACATAGAGTAACTTGTAAGACTAGTTAGAGTTAGTGTAGGTAGGCTTAGATTAGTTTCATTTCCTACTCCCTACATGTAAATAGTGTATGTAAATATTTATTTTCTTTCTATTTGTTTATTTGTTGTGTGTTTCTTTCCTTTTGCATATTCCCTACTTTCAATAAGTCTTTTCAAGATATCCCTCAAGCTTCAATGCATGTAGTTGCTCAAAAGGAACTCCATAAATCAAGAAGGTAGATATGACTTCTCCAAATGGTTGATCATGGATCTTGAAATGTGAGTTTGGTGTTATAGTTTTGAGAAATTAGTAAGGGTCGGTATCTAGGTTAATTATCTCCTAAAATCTTAAACCTTGTTATGATCTTAGTATGATTATAATGCAGATTGCATATGTACAAATAAATTTTTAATTATTAATACAAAGTCATGTTTGCACTTTTAAAAAAAACATTAATTTCTTAGGACAAAGTTTACAACCTAGGATGATTGTCTAAAGATCAAACATTTGAACAAATCCTAAAACCTAGCTAATCTGGTTCCAACCTTGTTAGAGAGCTAAATATATTTGAAAAATATAAAAAATATGAGATTTATTGAAAATTCAAAATATCTATGAGCCAATGTGACTTGGGTGACCTCCACTGGGGCTATGAATGCCTAGTGGCAGTGGAGCAAGGCCTAAAGTGGAGCTAAAGGTATCTTTATCAAGGATATGGATGCCTAGCTAGTAGTAGAGCAATGTCCAAGCCTTCCCTAAGATAAATCATGATTATTAATGAACATATAAATATGCTACAAGTCAATGTAATGATCAAGGTCATGAATATGGAAATTGTTCTCTAAAATCTTATGGCAATCAGTAAGTGGAATCAAATTACACACACAACATGGCCATGTTTTAATGTTTGATCCTAATTATGCATGTGTAAGACTTGTTTTAATTATGACTTGATCTTAACAATGGTACCTAATCATGTGGGATGATTTATCTACTTATTATTTTAAACTAGAGTATCTAAATTCTAACATATTTTTATGCTCCCCCAAAAGTCATAATTTGTTGAAGTCAACATACCCCCATTTCTAAAAAATAGGGACCCTTATTTTAAATTTTGAAAATTTGTGTCTTGAATTAACAATTCACTTGATCAGATTACCATTAGCATGTTAGCACATTATCTTTATTTTAATATCATCCATACCATGATGGGACTGATATATTTGCATATGATTCTTGTTTGACCTTGTCTAAAATTGCTAACATTGGATATTTGTGTTTCCAGGTTGTAGGTTTAATAAAACTTAATTAAAATGGATAATGCTTAGGGTTTTGTGTTTTAGATGCTTATTTGATCCTTTTACTAACCTTTAGTTTATAGTTGACTAGTTTAATCTATGTTCAAATCATGATAAAACCCTAATCTAATTTACTTTAGCCTAGGTCTCTTTAAAATAGATTCAAATTTACAAAGGTTCACCTTCTTCAAATTTACACGGGAACATTTATCAATTTTGACTTAGTTTATATTTTATCCTAAGGTTCTATCATGTTTATTAACATGACCAAAACCTTAGTTTAACATCTTTATCCTAAGTTCTTTATGTCCCAAGACCCCTTAGTTCCCTTTTATCTTTGCATGGGCTAACTAAACATAGGAGCACTTTATATATTTTAGACTTATCTTTAAAAATTTATCCTAAGATTTTAATCATGTTTATTAACATGAATAAAACTATAGTCTAAAAAATTTATACTGAGTTCTTTATGTTCACAAACATTACTTTGTTTATTTTATGATACACAAGATCGATGGAGCATATTTAATTGAGCAAAATAGATCTAATAGTGAAAGGAAAAGTCAATAAGTTAAGCACTTGGATCTGATGAAGAATGCTTGATTACGCAAGAAAGATCTAATGGTCTATGGGGACTCTTCAAAGTCAATAAGTCAATGACCTAGATCAATGGTACACATTTTATTGGGCAAAATAAATCCAATAGTGTGAGATAGAAGTTAAAAATTCAAAATCCCTATGAGCAAATGAAAAAATGTCAATTGGCATAATTGCACCTCATGGTTAAAGCTTGAGCATTATCCTAGATATCGATGGTGCATGGCTAAGTATACACATTCTGATAAATGGTGAGCATTTATTCAATAATTCAAAAAAGCCCTGGAAGGAACACCAAAGTGACAAGTGTTATAATTTTAGCAAAAGAACATTGAGAAACCAATGGCATTCAATCCCTCAGATTGAGATCAATGGAGTGCATTGATATAGGCAAAGGAGATCTGATGGTGCAAGATAGAGTTGACAATTCAATGAAGCTCAGAATTAATGTGGTGAAGATGTATGTCACAACCATAGTGAATGTAACAAAGGTTAGCCAAAGGTGTTTAACCTCCTAGATCAAGATCAATAGAATGCATTGATCCATGCAAACATGATCCAAAGGTGTGAACTAAGGAGACTTTTCAAAGGGAAAATGGTCATATTTCAAAAATAAATAAAAAATCAATGACATAAAGGTGCCACATTAGCAAACATGTTAGATTAAAAGATATCATGGGCCTAAAAATGCAAAGGTATAAATACGAGATCTAAAGTCAATCTAAGTCACAAAGATCATATAGTTTGAATAGCTTTATGCCATTAAATCTCTATGAAAACCTCTAGAAAACCCTATAATGTATGTAATCCCTAATTTGACTCTGTATTCATTATAATTGAGCTAAAAATAATTGTTTTATATGCAAGGATAATTCAATCTAGAGCTAAATTTTAGTTTACTAGTGAGTGATTTGACAAATTCATAGTAATGGCATCTCGGAAGGGTGTCTCAAAAGAGGATGTGGAGTTGTATTTGACCTCAGAAGTGGAAAGGAGAGTGTTCAAGGACATTAATTTTGATGCCACTACTCTAAATATAGGAGATAACAATTGGTCTAAGTTGTTTTAGACCATTGAAGACCAACCCACCATCACTAGAGAGGAGGAGAAGAATGTGTCTACGAAGAGGCTATATTATGACATAGTTGTAATTCAAATGACTGGTCTACATTATGCACTGGAAAAACTTGAGGTAATCCACTGTGTTGATATCCTTACTCCCATTTTTAAGGATGCTAAAATAGATAAAGGCATGTTAATTAATGGACATACTCAAAATAAGGTAGCCTATATCTCTATTGTAGCTTTTGAAAACTATTATAAATTTCCCAAACCCTAAATTAACCTACCTTATATCAATGTCTAGGCCAATAAAATGATTTAAAAGACCTCCTTGACATGTGGCTATATTATGGAAACTAATTATTTTCAAAATTTAATAATAAAATCCCTATCAGCCAATTTAGATAAGGGGTTAGGCTGATTATGACAATGTTGAATAGGTTGTGTGGGAATACAACCACTACTTATGTAGACCTAGTATGGGTACCCATGGTCTATTTTATGGTTTAAAAGACAATTACCCCTCTTCTAGGTGAGATAATTAGCATATCATTGAGTATATAAATCTATGCCATAAAGTAGAAGAATAAAACCCAATTTTACATTATGTCATACCTCTTAGATGACTTTTGTGAAATAACAAAGGTTCTTAATCAAATGGAATGGTCACCTAGTGGAACACAAATAATTTCACAATACTATTCCAAATTTCACATATTCAAGTATAGGTATCACATTCAATTCATTTGTGATTATGTCTATCCATCCCTTAGTGAAGCCATAATTGGTCATCCCATAGAGAGAGTCAGCCTACTAATTAGGAAGTATGTTGAAAATATGGGAGATATTTGGTTATATCCAGATTGTATAGTCATCAAGATTGAGGGAACTCAGTGCACTCCTCTCAGGCTACCTATTTATGTGTCAAACAAGCTAGTTAAACAAGAATTTGAATATCAACTACTCCATGGCATTGACATTCTATGCAGGACCAAAATAAAGGTACTCCTTCATGTCTTCCCAATAACTATTATGAAGACCATAATCAAACAATGGGAGAATATTGAAGTAGCTTTTAGGCATATAACATCTTTCAATCTGCAAATAGATGAACTCAATCAATGGGACCCTTATCTAAGGGTTAAGGAGTATTTGAAGATTAAGGGAATAAATATGCCTTATGATCATCAACCTAGTGCTTTTGACCCTATGTACACAGAGGCATCTACATACTCCAAGGTCACCAAGAAATTGAAAGAACGTAACATTATACCTAAGTCTAGACTAGAGAGGAATCAAAAAGGGGATGATAGATGCAAATTAGGGCCCATGCATTATCATTTGTTAAGTATTGCACCTACTAGACCTCCATAAGCTCAAATAAAATTAGAGAACAAACTTGAGGCATATATTGAGAAAAGACCATAGAAAAGAAGGCTTGATGAGATTACTTCTTCTTTAGCTTAGGTGGAGGAATAAGGATCACCTCTAGAAGATATTCACATGGTATCCCTTGACCCCAATGAGTATGTAGAGGATGCATTGAAAATTCTAACTAGTGCTTATGAATTTGATGATGAAAAATCCCAAGTTGAAGAGACCAAAGAAGAGAAAAGGAAGTAAGTTTTAGACTTAGTCCCTATTGATACCCCCCAAAGAAAGGTTAAGCTAGCTATTGTTCTTAGAGATAATAAACCTAAAGTGACTTTCACTCCTCTTTTGAGTGAATTCAATCTATTTAGTGAATAAAACTTGATATATGGTCCATATATTCTTGAATGGTTTATTTATGGACCTATATTATAGAAAGTCCCTACTAGATATCATCATTGGCCTATGATGCAAGACATCAACATCCCTGTGCATAAAGAACTCAAGCCATGGATTGTGGTTCTACAAAAGGAATATGAAAGAATATTAGCTACCACAGGTCAATTAGATGGAGCACAAATAGAGATCCCATCTCCTCAAGTGACTCAATCTTCAGTTGGGATCAAGTTTGACCCAAAGAGTGTTGGCTTGATAGGGTGACTAAGAAAAAGATCATCCAAGGTGGTGAAGAAATGACCTATCAAAAGGTGGAACCCTTGGCTAGTTTGACCCAAGTAGGAACACGAAAGTTTAGATAAAATCCTATATTTGAAGAGGATCCCTTAGAATTATCCCAATCTCAAACTGAACAATTAGAAGCTATCATCAAAAGTATACAATAGAAAAAGAAAAACTTGGAAGAACAAACTATATTGTCAGTTCTAGAGGCAATGATCAAAATGTTTGAAGAGACTTTATTTGACATGTTTAATTATTTTAAGTCAATAAATTCCAAAAAAAGTGTAGTGAGCCAATAGAGTATAATGGCCATGAGCCTAGTTCACCAATGACAAAGTTCAAATAACAAAGTAAAGTATTTGATCAACATCTTGACTAAGGATCAAATTCCTAATTTCAAAATAATTAGCTTGGCTCATCTGAATATGACCATGGGATTATTGGTAGATAAAATCAAGAGTTTGAGAAAGTGGTCCAAGAACCTAAAAGATCTTTCTAAGGATGGATAAAAATTGGAGAAAAAGATAGAATATATACTTGGAAGCATGATCACTGACCCAACTTCAATCAGCCCTATGGGTCTAATCATTGATGAGAAATTTAAGCTTAGGGTCACCCAGGTCATGCAATAAGTGAGAAACTAGAGCCAAGGAAAGACTGGGGTAGACAATATTAGGATCATGGATATGATTCTGACTATAGAGGAAAAGATTAGTGAAGCTAGGATCATCAAGGAAGCTTTAAAGAGAGATGACAAAGATGTCAGAGGCTTGGTGGATCAAGAAGATAAACTCTTGATGGATCTTGTTGTCAATCTGAAGCTAATTAATTATCAACATGAAAGGGTAATGAAGATCCTTCAAAAAAAATAGGGGACTACAATAGTAAGATGGCCTTAAAATTGAATTTTTTGATTAAAGCATATTATTTTTATAACTAAACATGAATTATTTTGAAAAGTAATATTATTTTGTAAAATCATGTGAAAATTTGTAAAGCACATTGATTATACGTCAGTCCATTTAGGAAATGTCATAGTTCTAGAACATTGTAGAAGGGACAGTTGTCCCTGACACCTGTACATTTTTAATTTGACATGATTGAATGATATACCTCTTTAGCATTTTATAAAAGGGGTATTATCAATTATAAAAGAGGAGGGAGTTGTGAATAAGAATAATTTGTGTTAATTTTGAAGCAATTAATGTATGTAGATAATTATTAAAAGATTGTCTCATTTATTTGTGTGTATTGTTATTATGGCTTCTCTCTCACTTATGTGGTTTAAATTTCAGATTTTTATGGTTCTTATGAATTCTAGATGTGCACTTTTAAATGTAGAGATGTCAATTTGTGTTAATGCTAGATTGAGTAAAATTTCTTAGGTTCATTTCATTTTCTTTGCTCTTCTTGTAGATGTGCTTATGCTATTTGCTTGTAGGGGTAAGTCTTTTAAGTGAATCTAGTTCTTATTTGTATTCTTTCACTTTCCTTAGATGTTTTTCTGATGTGTGATGTGATTTAAGCTTAAGATGTTTCATTTTATACATTGGTTTCAAGTACATGTTTGGATGATATTTGAACTTTGTCATTATGTCTAGAATTAAGATCAACAACATCAATATGTTCATTCTCTACCCTACCCTTCCTTTTGCTTATTTTTTGACCAAATCACTTTAGAATAACTTCATTATAAATATACACTTTAGCTTAGATTTTATACTTAGTTCTTTGAGAAAAATTCACTTTACTTAGTTATGATCACTTCATTTTCATAGATTAGCTATTAAGCCATGGTTGCTCCCAACAACCAAACATTATAAATTTTTTGAAACAATTCATTTATTTTAGCATTATTCCACCAAGTATATCAATAATATCACAACCTACAAATCATGCATTGGATTTTCTGAATTCAAAAATGAGTAATGTTTCTTAAACACTTAGAACCACCTGTGATACATTTTCAAACATCAATAGTACTCACCAAAGCTTGTGACACAAAATGGGGGTAATAAACATGAAAGCAAACATGCATAGAATAATTATAATTAATTAAAATATAAATATAATCATAATTCATGGAGAGATAAATACATTCAAAATCCATTACTTATGCTACGTATATCTAACAAAATAGAGGAGTAAGAGTTAGAGATACTTACCTTGAAGATGAACCTGTCGAGACTCAAACTTTCCCTTGGCCAATCATGCTTTGCAAGAGGTTATTGTGGTTTTTAAGGATAATTGAGATATACCAAATAATCCAAGACTTTTCCATAAGAAAATATATATATCCAAGTGTAAACCCTAAGTAATGAATCCTCAAGTAGAATGGTGGAAGATTATATTGTAAAGAATTATAAATGAATGATTAACTCTATCTCTCTAAGAAATGGTGAAAAGGATGTGTATATATAATTGGATCTAACCCTAAAACTTTTTAGATGTTTAGTTGATAGAGTCTTCCCAATCCACCCTATATCATTAATTAATAAATTTAAGTCTAAAATTGGGTCAGTCAAGGTCGACTAAGTCCCATAACATGCTAATATAGTTTAAGCACAGGGTCATCTCAGGCTAACTTTGTTTGGTAAATGTCAAAAAGAGGCAATGAATTTTTTGTAAGAGCATGTAAGGGAGGTGTAAAATCTTAGGGAAGTGTAGAGGAGAGGTTTATGTTGGTTTTAAGTAGTAGTATGGGGGGGAAATAATATTGCAAAGCACTAATGGGCTGCCCACCCCTTTCTTGGTGTACCCTTTAAGGCACGAACTCAGAGAGATTGAGACTTGACATGTTCCTATAATAGATAAAACATTAATGATTGATAAAATTTGAAAATATTGTGTGTATACATATGCCCCAATTAAATCTCATCATGTGTCATGTAGGTATAACATGTGATGGTGCTTTGAGAAAAGAATATAGAAACACACAACATGAAAGATAAATAAATTATGGTATTTCAAAGCATAAAAATAACTAAAAATAAATGGTTGAAAGAAAATAACTAAAATAATCAATTAGTGTATGTGTATCTTGACCTATCTTTATTGCTAGATGGTTGTATGTTGTGTTTTTAGTTTTGATCATGAAGGTCACAAAGCTTACTTTGGAAAAACCCAAGGATATAAAACTAAAAATAAAAAATAAACAAATGTAAGAAATCCAAGATAACTAAAATGTGTAGGCATGATGTACTTATAAATTTGGTAAGCTAGGGTGATAAATGTTAAGTTAGAATATGATGAGTAAGCCAAAATTTAGATAAAATTAGTTACACAAAAATCCAAGGCTACTAAATGATTGAAAAACTCAAACAAGTATACCTTAAGCAATAAATATAAACAAACCAAGTCAAAATAAGGATATAATTAAAATGGTAATCTAACATCATTGTGAAGTAGTAACAATCCTTACTTTAAAAAAATATGGGCAAGCAAATGGTAAAACAACATTAATGAGTGAGCTGTAACAATCCTTAATCATCAATGAAAAAAGTACACAAAAGGGAGAAAATAACATTAGTTAGTGATAAGTAACAATCTAAACTCACTCAACAATGGAAAAAGTACTAAAAATTAGAAATGGGTGTAGTTATCTAAAAAAGGGAAGTATAAAAACTATAGAAACAGACACAGTTATCCAAAAAAAATATTGATAACAAAAAAAATTCAAATGAAACCAAGGAAATTATAGAAATGTAAATCAATGGTATAAATAAAATAATCCATATCCACTCAATCATATTATTTTGTTCTAAGGATAGATAAAATAAAAACAAAGTAGTGCTAACATATTTTAAGATGTGAAGAATAGGGATTATAGAAGTGTGGAAAAATATTTTGAATCAAACTTGCATGTCAAGGGGGAATGAAATGGGTGGTGGGGGAAATGAAGGAAAAATAAAGGTAGATAAACTCTTTATTGAATTCAAGACACTAGAATTAAGTTTGTTAAAATAAGAGGAATTTCAACATTAAGGACTTTAGAGAACTTCTCCTAACCACCCAAATCTTGGGTCATCAAATGAAGTATGAATATCATCCCATGAAGGATATATGCATGATAATTAAAATGGACCTACCTTTTTATAACATGTTTTCCATTCCTTAGGACCCCTTACAAAATTATCAATCTACTACAAAGATTGGGTACTTACATGAGAAATTAGGTAGCATTATAAAAATAATTAAATTCTCCTATCCCAATCTACTAGCCTACCATACCAAAATGGACCTTGGCTCTATCATGAGGTAAACTATGGAGTTTGAGATTCGATTAGAGATAGTATATGTGCTATAAATCATGCCTTTTGATGTGATGTTGACTTTTTATTTTTAAATTAACTTTTGATCATTTTATTTTGTTTTAAATTATTTGGCTTTTAACTTTTGATGGCTTTTTATATTCCTCCTCCATATGGATTTAGAGAACCAAACATGGGTGTTAAAGATGACTATCACTTGAAAACTTTGGACTTGGTTGCCAAGAAGGAGAACTTAAAGAGCATGGTGTATAAGAGTCCTATTTATTCATGTGAAATAAAAGTGATATCTTGACTTCAACCTTGTTTTATCCAAAGTGGAATGAAAGAAAAGGAAATCAAGAGGAATGAACATGAAACAATTTGAATTACTTCAAATTGAAAAACATGTGATAAAGTGAAAAGGGATAAAATGGCATATAAGTATGATTCCTTATCATAAGAATGTATGTAAGTTTAGGTAAAACATTCTAGCATAGGTTGTGAAAATTTTATTTACAAAATAAATAAAAACCAAAGCTAAGAATATGGGATCACAAACTTGTAACCATTTCTTCACATTCTAGAAAAAGAACACTCGGTTTGGTAAAAATGTTCTAAAATAATATGTTGATTTTATAAGGAGAGTATGGTCCTATCCATGGTCTTACACTTAAACTCATAAAAGATAAACTCAAGTGGGTGTAAAATGGAAAAAATGGTATTTCTAAGGAGAGCCTAGGCATATCCATTGTTTTACACTACAACTCACAAAAGAGAAACCCAAGTGGATGTAAAATGAAAGTATTGTCAAATAACAAACTTTATATGATAAATCAATGTATGAAAACAAAAAGAATTAATGAGACAAATTTATTCCTATCCATAGTACTACAATGTGACTCATGAAATAAATAAATCTAAGGACCAAGGGAAGGAACTAAGGTTTGTGTAAAAATAGATTATTGTAGAGGGTGAGATCCATGCAGAAATATTGCAAAAAGTGTTAGTAAGATAGGATATAAAATTATGATAATAAGGGAACTATTTAAGCAAAGTATTGATTTAAAAATTTTGCATTAGTAGGTTCTTTCAAAACATAGCCTTCATTAGTTTGTAGGTGATAGGTGTTAGGACCAAGAATGTATTTCACTAAATAAGCATCATACCATTTTTGGGTGTATTTGCCTTATTTATTATGGATATAGTCTAATTTAAGGACTATATCACCAGTATTAAAA
The DNA here is from genome assembly GCA_037957365.1 of Torreya grandis. Taxonomy (NCBI): domain Eukaryota; kingdom Viridiplantae; phylum Streptophyta; class Pinopsida; order Cupressales; family Taxaceae; genus Torreya; species Torreya grandis. Next base: position 1,786,199 of record JARHVA010000140.1, read on the forward strand.
GTACAAAATTTAAATTTTTTATTATGTTGTTTGAAAATGCAATCCTTGTATTGGTGGTTATGTTGAAGAGCAGATAGACAATGTTCATCAAGAAGATAAAGGGAATGAAGGTGAGCTTCACATAATTATTGATCAGGAATGATACCATAAATAGATATACATAAGGAAAGGAGTTAAACTTCTAATGTTAAAGTAGACTTGAAACCATATACTAGTGAGAATGGTGTTGCCCCAGTGATAGTATGTATGCTAGTACAATAGGCCCAAAGTGTAGGATATAAGTGAAGATGTCAATCAGTACGGGTTTATCAAATGGTCTTTAAAATAATGTTATTGAGAATTTTGTTAGTGGCCTCAACTTGGCCATTGCATTATGGATGGTAAGGTGTGGAAAATTTGTGAGATATTTTAAATTTAGCACATAAATGTCTCATGCCCTTATTTTTTGAAATTATCACAATTATCAAAAATGATAGTATGGGGAACTCCAAAGTGTAAAATAATTTAGTAAGGATAAATAGTGGTTGTCATTACATTGATAAGAGGAATGTCTTCTACCCATTTAGTTAAATATTTAGCAGTAGTAATAATAAAAACATAACCATCTTATGATCAAGGTAATTTTCCAATGAGATCTAATCCCCACATGGAAAATGGTGAAGGAGATTTCATAGTTTGGATCTCAACTGGTGGTGAATGGATTAAATAATCATGAATTTGTCAATGTGTTTACGTAGTTTATTGCACCCTTGACAGGAGGCTAAGCTCATGCCTTCCACATGCAATAATGAAAACTCCCCTCTTGCCTGTGGGCCTGGCAAAACTAGGGGGAGAGTCTCTAGATAAGGGCTAGCTCCCTTTGATATATATTTTAGGTCCTAGATTTCCTACTACTAACAATGGGGAGGGGGTGAAAAGGGAGAAAATATTTTGAAAATAGAACCTAACCCTAAACTAAAAGATGATACACCAAAAAAGTTGATCTACTTAGCTCGAACATATGCTTTTCACCAAGAATAAGCTGGCATACTCTTCATTTGATATGGGAAACTCTTCTGTATCAATGAGTCAAGGGTCTATGGAGATATAGGGAGGAAGAACTACCAAAGGTGTTCTCAGACACTCTATAGCAGCCTATTCACATGCGCCTATATTCCTGTTGTAGACACTTCTGGCAGGCCTGCAAAATAAGTAACTTCACAATACACTAGACATGCTAGAATCATTCTGTGAAACCATAAGGAAAATGACTTAACAAAAAATAAAAACATGGATATATATAAAAGTGCAAGCTCAAATGGAGGTAAAAATTCTAAGTCTTGATTCAAGGTAAAATTTGGCAGAGCTTCGCCTTACAAACCCAGATATCTTTTTTGGGTAGAACTTTGCCTTACAGGCTAAGAGATCCCTTTTCAAAATGATAAGTTTACAATATATAGAGAGAGAGGAAAAGACTTTGGCACTTTCTAGAAAAGACTTTGGCACCATTTGACAAGTTGGCCCATGTGCATTGAGAGCATTGGGAAAAGGAAGTCACTATTGATGATATCATCCTTCTAGAAGAGACCTGCTAGAACCATGTTGTGTAATCACCGGTCTTGACTTTGGTGTTCAAAAATTAATGTGAAAACATGGGCCGCACCTCTTTTTTTCAAACAAGACTGTTCCTTTAAGATATTCACACAGTTTGTCTACTCATAAATGCAAAGTGTAGAAAATATGTTGCACCGTTCATTGTTTGCACTCCTTGATACCCACTTGGCAGACACTGTGTCAACTGTTGAAGTAATTCACCTCCCCTTTGCCACTTGGGTTGTTTTGTCCATTTCTACACTTTGTCTCTTCTTGGCTTTGTCTTTTCTAGCTCCTTCAGCCCTTGGGGGATATCTTCCAAGCCTTGCTAGCTCCTTGGGCTCTTCATTTGGTGTGTCGTTGAGTTCATTCACGACCTGTCCTTAAGATTTTTTTTAAAAATCAACGGCTATTTCACCACCTTAAGTTTGACATCTGTGCACCTGTCACTGGGCATTTGAACTTCCAACAACTAGTTCGTTGTGCTCAATTTTGACATCTTCGGGACTGTCACCCCTTGGAATTTCTTTGACCTTTTCTTGTTTGATCCTTCCCAAAGGGGAAGTGTCCCTTCAGCTTTGGAGAAGTGTCCCTTCATTTTTGGCTGAGAGTCCCCTGCAAGGGTACCAACCCTTCAGGGTCCTTCGGGCTCCTTTTGATAGTCACATCCTTGGGATAAAAAGTTTGAAGGAATTCCTTCAGACATTTTGTCTAAAGGATTTCTTCCTTTGTTTTTTCACTTATTTCCTCGAGACTTTTCTCTTCAGTCAGGCTTTTGTCCTTTGGCCATTTTCTCATAGACAAAATGTATACAAGAATTGTATCGATCACTTCCTTTTGTTCAGAATTTTTCTGAGTTTTTTCCCACGGATTTTCCCAAATTTCTTCAGACTTTTTATTTGAAGAAATTCCTTCGGACAAAAGTCTGAAAGAAATCATTTCTTGCCTTTGCCTTGTCCCCTTTTTATTTTGCGGGATTTTCTTCCAAAGGATTTCTTCAAACAAAATGTCTGAATAAATTCCTTCAGACATTTTGTCCAAAGAAATTCTCGTCCTTTGCCTTAAACAAATTTTTGAAGAAAACTTACCCTTTCGGCCTTGTTCACTTTTTGATCTTTTTTCAAGTGTTCCCTACCCTCTGCAAGGGCACTTAGGTCTGAAACTACCCTCTGTAAGGGCACTTGTCCTTCAGGAGACTCTCTTGAACCTTCTGATTGAGTTATTCCTTTGAACCAACCTGTTGAACTGAACATTAAACCAACACTTTGAACACTTTGAACCATTTCTTTGAACCAAGTTGTTCAATCGAGCTGTTGAACCTCACCGTTGAACTTTGCCGTTGAACCAAAGTGATGAACTTAACCTTTGAACCAAAGTAATGAATGAAAGAATTGAACCATGCCTTTGAACCAAAGTGTTGAACTAAAACATTGAACTAAAGTGATGAACCAAAGCGATGAACTAAAATGATGAACCAATCGATTGAACCGATTTAATGGTTCAACGGTTCAAAATTGCTAACTCTTGGAAATATCATGTCGTTGAACCCTAACATTGAACCACTTTTCCAACCTTAAGGAAAAGTGTCTTGGACCATTTTAACTCTCTTTCCTTATGAATTTCTTCAAACAAGAGTCTGAAGAAGCTTTGTAAAACCTTACACTCATCGAACTGGTTCATCTTCTGTCGAAAGACTTGAGCAACCCAAATTCAACTGGCTCAGAATAGCAAGGGAAGAAGGGGACTGATTTTGGCTTGCTAGACCAAAAATGGTCAACAATTTGGTGACTCCCAGGGGAAGCATACCTATTATGCTTAGAAACTAGTTGCCTTAAAGTCCATTAGGCAGAGAGTCAAAACACAACTTGAAAAAAGTTAGTAACAACCCCAATAGATCCAAGAATCAATCATGAAGTTTTTACCCCAAACATAAGGAAAACACACGCAAGGCTAAAAACACTACTTGTGCAAAAAACACTTAGGGAAAATAGGGAAAGAAAACTGAAAGCAAACTACTATATATAGCTAACCAGCTATATTTGCCTCCCTCCTAGATCAAAAGGAAAACTTCTTAATTCCCCTTCCTAACAAGAAAATTTATGATGCGAGACAAGTGGCTGAATGGAATGGAGACTTGGTGATCTATTCCTCTTGCCTGCCACCTCGATTGGCTTGCATCTGAGTGGATCAGAGTCAAACATGCTTCCAACATATATGTATTCATTCTTCTTTTGTAATATTGTCAAATGTTGGTCCTTCATGATGGTGCATCTCATCAAGAGATCGATGGTTGTTGGCTCATCAACATAAGCCCTTTGATATGCATAGTCCCTTTGCAGTGCATCATGGTTTGACCTGTTCCCTTCAGCCTCATTGAAGACCCTTTCAAGCTCATCCTTTACTCCCTCATGGCTTTCTTGAAGAAGGGTGACTATTGTGATGTCTGAAATGGAATCACAAACTGATTGCTCATCCCACAAAACATCTCCCTTTTATTCAAAACTCTCTTCTTCAAGGCTTGCCTCAAGATGGACTAGCCTCTTCTTTTCTTGCTCAAGGATCAGAGTCTCTAGTTATTCAAAGAAATTTTCCTTATCCTCCTCCAACTCAAGCTCCATGGCATGGTCATCCTCCTCATCAAAGCAATAAGGAAGTTCATCAAACAAAGGGGGAAAGAGCTCATCATGCTTACATTCCTCTTCATATTACTGGAACATCCGCATGTATGCATGACATGCATCTTCTCCATTGCTGATGATGTCCTCATAAGGGACATCCATGATGATTTCCTCTTCATTTTCACTCATGATAGCCTCTTGGACAACTGCAAATTAGATCTTCTCTTCCTCACTCACCTCCTGCAAAATAGGTTCCTCCTTGAGAAGGGATGAAGTGGAAGGCTGATGATTAAAACCATGTGGAAGAGGAGGCAATCCTTGAGCTAGAATCGAATGATTATCCTCTTTCCATTTGGCCAACACTTCATCTATAGCAGGTGTGGTCTGATGGCTCTCTTGGAGGTGTGTAGATGGGGTGTGTTCAAACATAGAATCTGCTATGTCCATCACATGTTAGCTGAGAAATCTCACTCTGGACTCTAACTCTGCAATTCTCCTGGCTATATCTTCTTGAAAGATCCTTTCTTGGAGGTCACAAGCATCATCATGATAAGTAAGAGCAGCTTCAACTTCTTTAAGGTTTTAAGCAAAACCTTTTTCCTCCTTCTTCCTACCCCATGATTCCACTGTTTACTTCCAACTCATGACCTTGGGATTGCAACTTTCTCCTTTTAAATAGGTACAAAGTTTATCCTCTTTAAGGTCCCGAGCTGGCTCATGATATTACCTCTTTCAACCTATAATCTTGACATCATGCTAAAATATTTGAGGAGGTTGAGGAAGGTTAGGAAGGGTCTATTGATGTACAGTAAGAGCTGCCTCAAGAGAGATGTGCTTGTTCATGGTGTTCCCTTCAAAGGAGGATTCACAATCTAAATAATTGAGAAGGTTCATCTCCATGAGAGGTTGATCTAATGCCCTTTGATGTTTGAAAGCAAGACATAAGGGGTTAAGAGCAAGAGTGATTAATAGATTAGATAAGCTAGAGTGAGCAAGTGATATCTGATAGAAAGGATTTGGTGCATAAGAGGGGGATTTCTTTAGAATAGGAAGGGGCGCACAAGATTGACTGTCTTAAATGAATGGACTCTTCCATTTTGCTACCTCCTCTTTCATGGATTGCAAGGCCTGAGCTTGCCTAAACAAGCACTCTTCTTTGTACATAAGCTCTTGCTGATATCTATACTACTCATCTAAACTATCTATCTCCATCACCTGCTTCTCAAACTCCAGTGCTACTTCCCTTATTGTTGAAGGGAAACTAGGAGAGAAAAATGAGATTTCTTGATGCCACCTAGACTACTTAACTAGCTGATTCAACTTAGAGTTGCCATTGGTGTTGATGAAAAAGCCTCTAAAGGCTGGTTGGTTGAAGGACACACCAAAAATTCTTCAACTCTTGGGACAAAACTTGTCCCACAATCGCCTGATTAAAGGTCAGGTGTTGTATTAATGGTTCATTCTATTGTAATAGGACCAACACCAATCCTAGAACTATTTAGAGTGTCAGAATGTGGTCCCACTGGGTGTGCCAAAAATTGTTGACGCAGTGGATTGCACCCTTGATAGGAGGCTGATCTCCTACCTTCCACGTGCAATAATGGAAACTCCCCTCTTGCATGTGGGCCTAGCAAAACTATGGGGAGAGTCTCTAGATAAGGGCTAACTCCCTTTGATGTATCTTTTAGGTCCTAGATTTCCTATTGATAACAATGTGGGGGGGTGAAAAGGGAGAAAAGATGTTGAAAACAGAACCTAAACCTAAACTAAAAGATGATACACCAAAAAATTTGATCTACTTAGCTCAAACATACACTTTTCACCAATAATAAGTTAGAATACACTTCATTTGATATGGGAAACTCTTTTGTATTAGTGAGTTAGGGGTCTATGAAGATACAGGAAGGAAGAACTACCAGAGGTGTTCTCAAACACTCTATGGAAACCTATTCACATGCGCCTATATTCCTACTGTAGACACTTCTGGCAGGCCTGCAAAAGAAGAAACTTCACAATACACTAGACATGTTGGAATCATTTTGTGAAAGCATAATGAAAATGACTTAACACAAAACAAAAACATAGACATATACAAAAGTGCAAGCTCAAATGGAGGTAAAAATGCTAAGTCTTAATTCAAGGTAAAATCTAGTAGAGCTCTGCCTTACAAACCCAGAGATTTTTTTGGGCAGAGCTTTGCCTTATAGGCTAAGAGATCCCTTTTCAAAATGAGAATTTTACAATATATAGAGAAAGAAGAAAAGACTTTGGCACCCTTGGACAATTTGGCCCATGTGCGTTGAGAGCATCGGGAAGAGGAAGTCACTGTTGCTGATATTATCCTTCTATTGTTGTGTAATCACCGGTCTTGACTTTGGCATTCAAAAATTAATGTGAAAACATGGGATGCGCCTCTTTTCTACAAACAAGACTACTCCTTCAAGATATTCACATGGTTTGTCTGTTCATAAATGAAAATTGGAGAAAATAGGTTACACCATTCATTGTTTGCACTCCTTGATGACCACTTGGCGGACACTATGTCAACTGTTAAAGTAATTCACCTCCCCTTTGCCACCTGGGCTGTTTTATCCATTTCTACACTATCTCTTCCTGTCTTTGTCTTTTCTAGCTCCTTCATCCCTTGGGGGATATCTTCCCAACCTTGCTGGCTCCTTGGGCTCTTCTTTTGGAGGGTCGTTGAGTTCATTCATGGCCTGCCCTTAAAAAAAAATTTCAAAGTCAACGGCTATTTCACCACCTTAAATTTAACATCTGTGCACCCATCACTAGGCATTTGAACTTCCAATAGCTAGTTCATCATGCTCAATTTTGACGTCTTTAGGCCCATCATCCCTTGGAATTTCTTTGGCCTTTTCCTGTTTGATCCTTCCCAAAGGGGAAGTGTCCCTTCACCTTTGGAGAAGTGTCCCTTCATTTTTGGCTGAGAGTCCCATGGTCCTTCGGGCTCCTTTTGATAGTCACATCCTTCGGACAAAAGTTTGAAGGAATTCCTTTAGACATTTTTTCTGAAGGATTTCTTCCTTTGTTTTTTTGCTTATTTCCTCGAGTCTTTTCTCTTCGGTCAAGCTTTTTTTCTTTGGTCATTTTCCCGCAGACAAAATGTCTACAAGAATTATCTCGATCACTTCCTTTCCTTCAAAATTTTTCTTCAGGTTTTTCCCTACATATTTTCTTGAATTTCTTGGGAATTTTTTGTCCAAAGGAATTCATTCAGACAAAAGTTTGAAACAAATCATTTCTTGCCTTTGCCTTGTCCCCTTTGTATTTCATAGGATTTTCTTTGGAAGGATTTCTTCGAACAAAATGTCTGAAGGAATTCCTTCAGACATTTTGTCTGAAGAAATTCTCATCCTTTGCCTTAAACAAATTTCCAAAGAAAACTTACCCTTTCGGCCTTGTTCACTTTTTGATCTTTTTTCAAGCGTTCCCTACCCTCCATAAGGGCACTTGGGTCCGAAACTGCCCTCTGCAAGGGAACTTGTCCTTCAAGAGACTCTCTTGAACCTTCTAATTGAACCATTCCTTTGAACCAACCTATTGAACTGAACATTGAGCCAACACTTTGAACACTTTGAACTATTTCTTTGAACCAAGCTGTTCATTCGAGCTGTTGAACCTTGCCGTTGAACTTTGTCATTAAACCAAAGTGATGAACTTAACATTTGAACCAAAGCGTTGAACCAAAATGTTGAACTAAAGCGATGAACCAAAGTGATGAATCAAAATGATGAACCAATCAATTAAACCAGTTCAATGGTTCAACAGTTCAAAATAGCTAACTCTTGGAAAGATCATGTCATTGAACCCTGACATTGAACCACTTTTCCAACCTTAAGGAAAAGTGTCTTGAGCCATTTTATCTCTCTTTCCTTGTGAATTTATTTAAACAAGCGTCCGAAGAAGCTTTGTAAAACCTCGCACTCATCGAACTGGTTCATCTTCTGTCGAAAGACTTGTGTAACCCAAAATCAATTGGCTTAAAATAGCGAGGGAATAAGGGGACGATTTTAGCCTATTGGACCGAAAATGGTCAACAAATTGGTGACTCCTAGGGGAAGCATGCCTGATATAATTAGAAACTAGTTGCATTAAAGTCCATTGGGCATGGAGTCAAAATGCAACTTGAAAAAAGTTAGCGACAACCCTGACAAATCTAAGAATCAATCATGAAGCTTTTACCCCAAACATAATGAAAACACACACAAGGCTAAAAACACTACTTGTGTAAATAGCACTTAGTAAAAATAGGGAAAGAAAATTGAAAGCAAACTAATATATATAGCTAACTAGGTATATTTGCCTCCCTCCTAGATCAAAGGGAAAACTTCTTAAGTCTCCTTCCTTGCAAGAAAACTTATGATGCCAGATAAGTGGCTGAATGACATGGAGACTTGGTGACCTACTCCTCTTGCCTGCCACCTCGATTAGCCTGCATCTGAGTGGATCAGAGTCAAACATGCTTCAAACATATATCTATTCATTTTTCTCTTGGAAGCTGGTTGAATGCTAGTGCATCTCATTAAGAGACTGATAGTTGTTGGCTCATCAACATAAGCCCTTTGATATGCATAATCCATTTATAGTGCATCATGGTTTGGCATGTTCCCTTTAGCCTCATTGAAGACCCTGTCAAGCTCATCCTCTACTCCCTCATGGCTTTCTTGAAGAAGGGTGACTATTGTGCTGTCTAAAATGGAATCACAAACTGATTGCTCATCCCACAAAACATCACCCTTTTGTTCAAAACTCTCTTCTTCAAGGCTTACCTCAAGATAGACTAGCCTATCCTTTTCTTGCTCAAGGATCAGTCTCTAGTTATTCAAATACATTCTCTTGATCATCCTCCAAATCAAGCTCCATGGCATGGTCATCCTCCTCATCAAAGCAACAATGAAGTACATCAAATAAAGGGGGAGAGAGCTCACCATGCTTACGTTCTTCTTCATATTGCTGGAACATCCACATGTATGCATGACTTGCATCTTCTCCATTGCTAATGATGTCCTCAGAAGGGACATTCATGATGATTTCCTCTTCATTTTCACTCATGATACCCTCTTGGACAATTGTAAATTGGATCTTATCTTCCTCACTCACCTCCTACAAAATAGGTTCCTCCTTGAGAAGGGATGAAGTGGAAGGCTGATGATTAAAACCATGTGGAAGAGGAGGTAGTCCTTGAGCTAGAATCGAATGATTCTCCTCTTTCCATTTGGCTAGCACTTCATCTCTATCAGGTGTGGCCTGATATCTCTCTTGGAGGTGTCTAGATGGGGTGTGTTCAGACATGGAATCTGTTGCGTCCATCACACGTTGGCTGAGGAATCTCGCTCTGGACTCCAACTCTACGATTCTCCTAGCTATATCTTCTTGAAAGAGCCTTTTCTAGAGGTCACAAGCATCATCATGATAAGTAGGATTAGCTTCAACTTCTTTAAGGTTTTGAGAAAAACATTTTTCCTCCTTCTTCCTGCCCCATGATTCCACTATTTGCTTCCAACTCATGACCTTGGGATTGGGACTTTCTCCTTTTGAACAAGCAACAACTTTATCCTCTTTAAGGTCCTGAGCTGGCTCAGGATATTCCCTCTTCCAACTTGGAATCTTGACATCATGTTGAAATATTTGAGGAGGTTGAGGAAGGTTAGGAAGGGTCTACTAATGTATAGGAAGAGCTACCTCAAGAGAGATGTGCTTGTTCATGGTGTTCCTTTCAAAGGAGGATTCACAATCTAAAGAATTGAGAAGGTTCATCTCCATGAGAGGTTGCTCTAATGCCCTTTAATGTTTGAAATCAAAGTGCAAGGGGTTTAGAGCAAGAGTGATTAATGCATTAGATGAGCTAGAGTGAGCAAGTGCTATCTGATAGAAAGGATTTGGTGCATAAGAAGGGGCTTTCTTTAGAATAGGAGGGAGTGCACAAGACTGACTTCCTTGAATGAATGGACTCTTTGATTTTGCTACCTCCTCTTTCATGGATTGTAAGGCCTAAGCTTGCCTAAACAAACAATCCTCTTTGTACATAAGCTCTTTCTGATATCTATACTGCTCATCTAAACTATCTATCTCCATCACTTGCTTCTCAAACTCCAGTGCTACTTCCCTTATTGTTGAAGGGCAACTAGGAAAGAAAAAATGAGATTTCTTGATGGCACTTGGACTACTTAACCAGCTGATTCAACTCAGATTTGCCATTGGTGTTGATGAAAAGGCCTCTAAAAGTTGGTTGGTTGAAGGACACACCAAAAATTCTTCAAGTCTTGGGACAAAACTTATCCCACAATCACTTGATTAAAGGTCAGGTGTTGTATTAATGGTTCGTTCTACTGTAACAGGACCAACACCAATCCTAAAACTATTCTGAGTGTCAGAACGTGGTCCAATCGGGTGTACCAAAAATTATTAACGTAGTGGATTGCACCCTTGATTGGAGGCTGAGTTCCTACCTTCCACGCAAAACAATGGAAACTCCCCTCTTTCCTGTGGGCCAGGCAAAACTAGGGGAGAGTCTTTAGATAAGGGCTAGCTCCCTTTGATGTATCTTTTAGGTCCTAGATTTCCTACTGCTAATAATGGGGGGGTGAAAAGGGAGAAAATATGTTGAAAATAGAACCTAAACCTAAACTAAAAGGTGATACACCAAAAAAGTTGATCTACTTAGCTCAAACATATGCTTTTCACCAAGAATAAGCTGGCATACACTTCATTTGATACGGGAAACTCTTTTGTATTAGTGAGTCAAGGGTCTGTGGAGATACTGGGAGGAAGAACTACCAGAGGTATTCTTAGACACTCTATGGCAACCTATTCACATACGCCTATATTCTTGCTGCAAACACTTCTGGTAAGCCTGCAAAAGAAGAAACTTCACAATACACTAGACATGCTAGAATCATTTTGTGAAATCATAAATAAAATTACTTAACACAAAACAAAAACATAGACATATACGAAAGTGCAAGCTCAAATGGAGGTAAAAATGCTAAGTCTTGATTCAAGGTAAAATTTGGTAGAGCTCCGCCTTACAAACCCAGAGATTTTTTTTGGGCAGAGCTTTGCCTTACATGCTATGAGATCCCTTTTCAAAATGAGAATTTTACAATATATATAGAGAGAGGAAAAGACTTTGGCACTTTATGGAAAAGACTTTGGCACCCTTTGACAAGTTGGCCCATGTACGTTGAGATCATCAGGAAGTGGAAGTCACTATTGTTAATATCATCCTTCTAGAAGAGACCTACTAGAACCATGTTGTGTAATTGTTGATCTTGACTTTGGTGTTCAAACATTAATGTGAAAACATGAGTCGCACCTCTTTTCTGCAAACAAGACTACTCCTTCAAGATATTCACATGGTTTGTCTACTCATAAATGCAAAGTAGAGAAAATAGGTCACGCCATTCACTGTTTGCACTCCTTGATGACCACTTGGTAGACACTGTGTCAACCACTGAAGTAATTCACCTCCCCTTTGCCACATGGGCTATTTTGTCCATTTTTGCACCTTGTCTCTTCCTGGCTTTGTCTTTTCTGGCTCCTTCAGCCCTTAAGGGCTATCTTCCCAGCCTTATTGGCTCCTTGGGATCTTCTTTTGGTGGGTTGCTGAGTTCATTCGCGGCTTGTCCTTAAGATTTTTTTTCAAAATCAATAGCTATTTCACCACCTTAAATTTGACATCTGTGCACCCATCACTGGGCGTTTGAACTTCCAATGGCTAGTTCATCATGCTCAATTTTGATGTCTTTAGGCCTGTCACCCCTTGGAATTTCTTTAGCCTTTTCTTGTTTGATCCTTCCCAAAGGGGAAGTGTCCCTTTAGCTTTAGAGAAGTGTCCCTTCATTTTTTGCTGAGAGTCCCCTGCAAGGGTACCTACCCTTCAGGGTCCTTCAGGCTCCTTTTGATAGTCACATCCTTTAGATAAAAAGTTTGAAGGAATTCCTTCAGACATTTTATCTGAAGGATTTCTTCCTTTGTTTTTTTGCTTATTTCCTCAGGTTTTTTCTATTTGGTTAGGCTTTTGTTCTTTGGCCATTTTCCCACGGACAAAATGTCTGCAAGAATTGTCTCGATCACTTCTTTTCCTTTGAAATTTTTATTTGGGTTTTTTCTTGTGGCTTTTCCTGAATTTCTTCAAGCTTTTTGTTTGAAGGAATTACTTCGGACAAAAGTCCAGAAGAAATAATTTCTTGCCTTTGCCTTGTCCCCTTTTTATTTCACGAGATTTTCTTCCGAAGGATTTCTTCAGACAAAATGTTTGAAGGAATTCCTTCAGACATTTTATCCAAAGAAATTCTTATCCTTTGCCTTAAACAAATTTCTGAAGAAAACTTACCCTTTCGGACTTGTTCACTTTTTGATCTTTTTTCAAGTGTTCCCTGCCCTCCGCAAGGGCACTTGGGTCTGAAACTACCCTCTAAAAGGGCACTTATCCTTTGAGAGACTCTCTTGAACCTTCTGATTGAACTGTTCCTTTAAACCACCCCATTGAACTGAATGTTGAACCAACACTTTGAACACTTTGAACCATTTCTTTGAACCAAGCTATTCAACTGAGTCGTTAAACCTCACTGTTGAACTTTTCCATTGAACCAAAGCGATGAACTTAACCTTTGAACCAAAGCATTGAACCATGCCTTTGAACCAAAGTGTTAAACCAAAACGTTAAACCAAAGTGATGAACCAAAGCAATGAACCAAAGTGATGAACCAAAATGATGAAGCAATCGATTAAACCAGTTCAATGGTTCAATGGTTCAAAATTGCTAACTCTTCGAAAGATCATGTTATTGAAACCTGACATTGAACCACTTTTCCAACCTTAAGGGAAAGTGTATTGAACCATTTTAGCTCTCTTTCCTTGTGAATTTCTTCAGACAAGAGTTTGAAGAAGCTTTATAAAACATTTCACTCATCGAACTGGTTCATCTTCTACCGAAAGACTTGTGTAACCTGAATTCAACTGGCTCATAACAACAAGGGAAGAAGGGGACTGATTTTGGCCTATTAGAACAAAAATGGTCAATAAATTGGCAACTCCCAAGGGAAGCATGCCTGTTATGCTTAGAAACTAGTTGCCTTAAATTCCATTAGGCACAGAGTCAAAAAATAACTTGAAAAAAGTTTGCAACAGCCCTGATAGATCTAAGAATCAATCATGAAGCTTTTATCCCAAACATAAAGAAAACACACATAAGGCTAAAAACACTACTTGTGCAAACAACACTTAGGGAAAATAGGGAAAAAAAACTGAAAGCAAACTACTATATACAACTAACCAGGTATATTTGCCTCCCTCCTGGATCAAAGGGAAAACTTCTTAATTCCCCTTACTCGCAAGAAAACTTATGATGCCAGAAAAGTGGCTGCATGGAATGGAGACTTGGTGAGCTGCTCCTCTTACATGCCACCTCGATTGGCCTGCATCCGAGTGGATCAGAGTCAAACATGCTATAAACATATATGTATTCATTCTACACTTGGAAGCTTGTTTAATGCTGGTCCTTCATGCTGGTGCATCTCATTAAGAGATCGATGGCTATTGGCTCATCACCATAAGCCCTTTGATATGCATAGTCCCTTTACAGTGCATCATGGTTTGACCCGTTCCCTTTAGCCTCATTAAAGACCCTGTCAAGCTCATCCTCTACTCCCTCATGGATTTCTTGAATATGAATGACTATTGTGATGTCTGAAATGGAATCACAAACTAATTGCTCATCCCATAGAACATCACCCTTTTGTTCAAAACTCTCTTCTTCAAGGCTTGCCTCAAGATGGACCAGCCTCTCCTTTGCTTGCTCAAGGATCAGAGTCTCTAGTTATTCAAATACATTCTCATGATCCTCCTCCAACTCAGGCTCCATGGCATGGTCATCCTCCTCATCAAAGCAATAAGGAAGTTCATCAAACAAAGGGGGAGAGAGCTCACCATGCTTACGTTCCTCTTCATATTGCTGGAACATCCACATGTATGCATGACCTGCATCTTCTCCATTATTGATGATGTCCTCAAAAGGATTTTCCATGATGATTTCCTCTTAATTTTCACTCATGATAGCCTCTTGGACAACTACAAATTGGATCTTCTCTTCCTCACTTGCCTCTTACAAAATAGGTTCCTCCTTGAGAAGGGATGAAGTGGAAGGCTGATGATTAAAACCATGTGGAAGAGGAGGCAATCCTTGATCTAGAATCAAATGATTCTCCTCGTTCAATTTGTCTAGCACTTATTCTATATTAGTTGTGGCCTGATAGCTCTCTTGGAGGTGTGTAGATGGGGTGTGTTCAAACATGGAATCTGCTATGTCCATCACACGTTGGCTAAGGAATCTCGCTCTAGACTCCAACTCTGTAATTCTCCTGGCTATATCTTATTGAAAGAGCCTTTCTTGGAGGTCAAAAGCATCATCATGATAAGTAGGAGCATATTCAACTTCTTCAAGTTTTTGAGCAAAACCTTTCTCCTTCTTCTAACTCATGACCTTGGGATTGTGACTTTCTCATTTTGAACAGGCAGTAACTTTATCCTCTTCAAGGTCCTGAGCTGGCTCATAATATTCCCTCTTCCAACTTGGAATCTTGACATCATGATGAAATATTTGAGGAGGTTAAAGAAGGTTAGGAAGGGTCTGCTAATGTATAGGAAGAGCTACCTCAAGAGAGATGTGTTTGTTTATGGTGTTCCCTTCAAAGGAGGATTCACAATCTAAAGAATTGAGAAGGTTCATCTCCATGAGAGGTTGCTCTAATGCCCTTTGATGTTTGTAATCAAGGTGCAAGGGGTTAAGAGTAGGAGTGATTAAAAAATCAGATGAGCTAGAGTAAGTGTTATCTGATAGAAAGGATTTGGTACATAAGAGGGGGCTTTCTTTAGAATAGGAGGGGGCGCACAAGAATGACTGCCTTGAATGAATGGACTCTTCCATTTTGCTACCTCCTCATTCATGGATTACAAGGCCTGAGATTTCCTAAAAAAACACTTCTCTTTGTATATAAGCTCTTAATGATATCTATAATGCTCATCTAAACTATCTATCTCCATCACCTGCTTCTCAAACTCCAGTGCTACTTCACTTATTAATGAAGGGCAACTAGGAGAGAAAAAATGAAATTTCTTGATGGCACCTAGACTTCTTAACCATCTGATTCAACTCAGAGTCACCATTGGTGTTGATGAAAAAGCCACCAAAGGCTGGTTGGTTGAAGGACACACCAAAAATTCTTCAACTCTTGGGACAAAACTTGTCCCATAATTGCCTGATTAAAGGTCAAGTGTTGTATTAATGGTTCGTTCTGCTATAACAGGACCAACACCAATCCTAGAACATTTTTGAGTGTTCAAATGTGGTCCCACCAGGCATGCCAAAAAATGTTGATGCAGTGGATTGCACCCTTGATAGGAGGCTAAGCTCCTGCCTTCCATGTGCAACAATAGAAACTCCCCTCTTGCCTGTGGGCTTAGCAAAATTGGGGGGAGAGTCTCTAGATAAGGGCTAACTCCCTTTGATGTATATTTTAGGTACTAGATTTCCTACTACTAATAATGGGGGTGTGAAAAGGGAGAAAATATGCTGAAAATAGAACCTAAACCTAAACTAAATTGTGATATACCAAAAAAGTTGATCTACTTAGCTTGAACATATGATTTTCACCAAGAATAAGCTGGCGTACACTTCATTTGATATGGGAAACTCTTCTATATCAGTGAGTCAAGGGTCTATGGAGATACAGGGAGGAAGAACTACTAGAGGTATTCTTAGACACTCTATGGTAGCCTATTCACATGCGCCTATATTCCTGCTGCAGACACTATTGGCAAGCCTGCAAAAGAAGAAACTTCACAATACACTAGACATGTTGGAATCATTCTATGAAAGCATAAGGAAAATGACTTAACACAAAATAAAAACATAAACATATATGAAAGTGTAAGCTCAAATGGAGGTAAAAATGCTAAGTCTTGATTTAAGGTAAAATCTGGCAAAGCTCTACCTTACAAACCCAAATATTTTTTTGGGCAGAACTTTGCCTTACATGCTAAGAGATCCCTTTTCAAAATGAGAAGTTTACAATATATATAGAGAGAGGAAAATACTTTGGTGTTTTCTAGAAAAGACTTTGGTACCCTTTGACAAGTTGGCCCAAGTGCATTGAGAGCATTAGGAAGAGGAAGTCACTGTTGCTGATATCATCCTTTTCGAAGAGACCTGATAGAACCATGTTGTGTAATCACAGGTCTTGACTTTGGCGTTCAAACATTAATGTGAAAACATGGGCTATGCCTTGTTTCTACAAACAAGACTGCTCCTTCAAGATATTCACATGATTTTTCTACTCATAAATGTAAAGTGGAGAAAATAGGTCGCGCCATTCACTATTTGTACTCCTTGATGACCACTTGGCAGACACTATGTCAACCACTGAAGTAATTCACCTCCCCTTTCCCACCTTGGCTATTTTGTCTATTTCTGCACTTTATCTCTTCTTAGCTTTGTCTTTTTTGGCTCCTTCAGCCCTCGGGGGCTATCTTCCAAGCCTTGTTGGCTCCTTGGGCTCTTTTTTTGGTGGGTCACTGAGTTCATTTACGGCCTGTCCTTAAGCTTTTTTTTCAAAATCAATGGCTATTTCATCACCTTAAATTTGATGTCTGTGCACCCGTCACTGGACGTTTGAACTTCCAACGGCTAGTTCGTCGTGCTTGATTTTGATGTCTTCGGGCCCGTCACCCCTTGGAATTTCTTTGGCATTTTCTTGTTTGATCCTTCCCAAAGGGGAAGTGTCCCTTCGGCTTTAGAGAAGTGTCCCTTAATTTTTAGCTGAGAGTCCCCTACAAGGGTACCTGCCCTTCGAGGTCCTTCAGGTTCTTTTTGATAGTCACATCCTTCGGATAAAAAGTCTGAAGGAATTCCTTTGGACATTTTGTCTGAAGGATTTCTTCCTTTTTTTTTTTGCTTATTTCCTTGGGTCTTTTCTCTTCGATCGGGATTTTGTTCTTTGGCCATTTTCCCGTAGACAAAATGTCTGCAAGAATTGTCTCAATCACTTCCTTTCCTTCAAAATTTTTCTTCAGGTTTTTTCCCATGGCTTTTCCTAAATTTCTTCCAACTTTTTGTCTGAAAGAATTCCTTTAGACAAAATTCCAAAAGAAAACATTTCTTGCCTTTGCCTTGTCCCCTTTTTATTTTGCGAGATTTTCTTTCGAAGGATTTCTTTAGAAAAAATGTCCGAAGGAATTCCTTCATACATTTTGTAAGAATAAATTCTCATCCTTTGCCTCAAAAAATTTTTTGAAGAAAACTTACCCTTTCGGCCTTATTCACTTTTTGATCTTTTTTCAAGTGTTCCCTACCCTCTGCAAGGGCACTTGTCCTTCGAGAGACTCTCTTGAACCTTCTGATTGAACCGTTCCTTTGAACCAACCCGTTGAATTGAACATTGAACCAACACTTTGAACACTTTGAACCATTTCTTTGAACCAAGCTGTTCAACTGAGTTGTTGAACCTCGCCAGTGAACTTTGTCATTAAACCAAAGTGACGAACTTAACCTTTGAACCAAATCAATGAACTAAAGTGTTGAACCATACCTTTGAACCAAAGTGTTAAACCAAAACGTTAAACCAAAGTGATGAACCAAAGCAATGAACCAAAGTGATGAACCAAAATGATGAAGCAATTGATTAAACCGGTTCAATGGTTCAACGGTTCAAAATTGCTAACTCTTGGAAAGATCATGTGGTTGAACCCTGACATTGAACCACTTTTCCAACCTTAAGGTAAAGTGTATTGAACCATTTTATCTCTCTTTCCTTGTGAATTTCTTTAGACAAGAGTTTTGAGAAGTTTTATAAAACATTTCACTCATCTAACTGGTTCATCTTCTACCGAAAGACTTGTGTAACCTAAATTTAACTGGCTCAAAATAGCAAGGGAAGAAGGGGACTGATTTTGGCCTATTGGACCAAAAATGGTCAACAAATTGGCAACTCCTAGGGGAAGCATGCCTGTTATGCTTAGAAACTAGTTGCCTTAAAGTCCATTAGGCACAGAGTCAAAAAACAACTTGAAAAAAGTTTGCAACAGCCCTGATAGATCTAAGAATCAATCATGAAGCTTTTATCCCAAACATAAGGAAAACACACATAAGGCTAAAAACACTACTTGTACAAACAGCACTTAGGGAAAATAGGGAAAGAAAACTGAAAGCAAACTACTATATACAACTAACCAGGTATATTTTCCTCCCTCTTGGATCAAAGGGAAAGCTTCTTAATTCCCCTTTCTTACAAGAAAACTTATGATGCCAGAAAAGTGGCTAAATGGAATGGAGACTTGGTGACCTGCTCCTCTTGCCTGCCACATCGATTGGCCTACATTCGAGTGGATCAGAGTCAAACATGATTCAAAAATATATGTATTCATTCTGGTCTTAGAAGCTTGTCGAATGTTGGTCCTTCATGTTGGTGCATCTCATCAAGAGATCTATGGCTATTAGCTCATCACCATAAGCCCTTTGATATGCATAGTCCCTTTGCAGTCCCTTCAGCCTCATTGAAGACCCTTTCAAGCTCATCTTTTACTCCCTCATGGATTTTTTGAAGAAGGGTGACTATTATGATGTTTGAAATGGAATCACAAACTGATTGCTCATCCCATAAAACATCTCCCTTTTATCCAAAACTCTCTTCTTCAAGGCTTGCCTCAAGATGGACTAGCCTCTCCTTTTCTTGCTCAAGGATCAGAGTCTCTAGTTATTCAAAGAAATTTTCCTGGTCCTCCTCCAACTCAAGCTCCATGGCATGGTCATCCTCCTCATCAAAGCAATAAGGAATTTCATCAAACAAAGGGGGAAAGAGCTCATCATGCTTACATTCCTCTTCATATTACTGGAACATCTGCATGTATGCATGACATGCATCTTCTCCATTGCTGATGATGTCCTCATAAGGGACATCCATGATGATTTCCTCTTCATTGTCACTCATGATAGCCTCTTGGACAAATGCAAATTAGATCTTCTCTTCCTCACTTGTCTCCTGCAAAATAGGTTCCTCCTTGAGAAGGGATGAAGTGGAAGGCTGATGATTAAAACCATGTGGAAGAGGAGGCAATCCTTGAGCTAGAATCAAATGATTATCCTCTTTCCATTTGGTCAACACTTCATCTATATCAAGTGTGGCCTGATAGCTCTCTTGGAGGTGTGTAGATGGGGTGTGTTCAAACATGGAATCTGCTATGTCCATTACATGTTAGCTGAGGAATCTCACTCTGGACTCTAACTCTGCAATTCTCCTGGCTATATCTTCTTGAAATATCCTTTCTTGGAGGTCACAAGCATCATCATGATAAGTAAGAGCAGCTTTAACTTCTTCAAGTTTTAAGCAAAACCTTTCTCCTCCTTATTCCTACCCCATGATTCCACTATTTACTTCCAACTCATGACCTTGGGATTGTGACTTTCTCCTTTTAAATAGGCAAAAAATTTATCCTCTTTAAGGTCCCGAGCTGGCTCATGATATTCCCTCTTCCAACCTAGAATCTTGACATTATGCTGAAAGATTTGAGGAAGTTGAGGAAGGTTAGGAAGGGTCTGTTGATGTACAGTAAGAGCTACCTCAAGAGAGATGTGCTTGTTCATGGTGTTCCCTTCAAAGGAGGATTCAGAATCTAAATAATTGAGAAGGTTCATCTCCATGAGATGTTGCTCTAATTCCCTTTGATGTTTGAAAGCAAGGTGTAAGGGGTTAAGAGCAAGAGTAATTAACAGATCAGATGAGCTAGAGTGAGCAAGTGTTATCTGATAGAAAGGATTTGGTGCATAAGAGGGGGCTTTCTTTAGAATAGGAGGGGATGCACAAGACTGACTACCTTGAATGAATGGACTCTTCCATTTTTCTACCTCCTCCTTCATGGATTGTAAGGCCTGAGCTTGCCTAAACAAACACTCCTCTTTGTACATAAGCTCTTACTAATATCTATACTGCTCATCTAAACTATCTATCTCCATCACCTGCTTCTCAAAATCCAATGCTACTTCCCTTATTGTTGAAGGGAAACTAGGAGAGAAAAAATGAGATTTCTTGATGGCACTTAGACTGCTTAACCAGCTGATTTAACTCAGAGTCACCATTGGTGTTGATGAAAAAGCCTCCAAAGGCTGGTTGGTTGAAGGACACACCTAAAATTCTTTAACTCTTAGGATAAAAGTTATCCCACAATATCTTGATTAAAGGTTAGGTGATGTATTAATGGTTTGTTCTACTATAATAGGACCAACACCAATCCTAGAACTTTTCTAAGTGTCTAAACATGGTCCCACTGGGCGTGCCAAAAACTGTCGATGTAGTGGATTACACCCTTGACAGGAGGTTGAGCTCTTGCCTTCCACACACAATAATAAAAACTCCCTTTGATCCAAAACTCAAAAGTTCTAGTTGATAAATATCTTAATATCATATAAATAACATAGTAATAGTGAATTCTCTAAGAAGAGATGTAGTATTACTCAAGATCACAATACAAATATATGTTTATCTCTGGGAAGAGATGTTTGTCTTCACATTTTGAGTTACCTCTTCATTTATACACAATTTTAAAGCATGGGGAGGATGTGGAAGGTCACCAATCTCTAGGGAGATTAAGTGGTTTGACTTTCAATATTTAAAACAATACAAAATTTGAGGAATTACTATTTTTAGAAACTTACTATTTTTGGACTGCACTACTAAAATTGAAATTTAAATCACTTCCGTTGGGTTTTTAGGGATCAAAATTCATTGATAAAATCTCAATTCCATTTCAAAACATTCTCCTCATTATTATCTTTCCAACGGTTCAAACGACAAGTCAATTGGATCTACGGTGCAAAAGTTATGGCCCTCGAAAGTTTTGTCACCAATTGGGGTGGAACTGTCACCCGAATTGTCGCCTAAATTGGTGCCTGGATCACCCCTCTTGCCTGTGGGCCTAGAAAAATTGGGGGGAGAGTCTCTAGATAAGGACTAGCTCCCTTTGATGTATCTTTTTGGTCCTATATTTCCTACTACTAACAATGGGGGGGTGAAAAGGGAGAAAAGATGCTCAAAATAGAACCTAAACCTAAACTAAAAAGTGATACACCAAAAAAGTTGATCTACTTAGCTTGAACATACGCTTTTTGCCAAGAATAAGCTGGCATACACTTCATTTGATATGGGAAACTCTTATGTATTAGTGATTCAGGGGTTTATGGAGATACAAGGAGGAAGAACTACCAGAGGTGTTCTCAGACACTCTATGGCAGCCTATTCACATGTGCCTATATTCCTACTGCAGACACTTTTGGTAGGCGTGCAAAAGAAGAAACTTCACAATACACTAGACATGCTAGAATCATTCTGTGAAAGCATAAGTAAAATGACTTAACACAAAACAAAAACATAGACATATACAAAAGTGCAAGCTCAAATGGAGGTAAAAATGTTATGTCTTGATTCAAGGTAAAATCCGGCAGAGCTTCGCCTTACAAACCTAGAGATTTTTTTTGGGTAGAGCTTTGCCTTACAAGCTAAGAGATCCCTTTTTAAAATGATAAGTTTACAATATATATAGAGAGAGGAAAAGACATTGGTGCTTTCTGGAAGATACTTTGGTGCCCTTTGACAAGTTAGCCCATGTACGTTGAGAGCAT
Source organism: Torreya grandis (assembly GCA_037957365.1). Taxonomy (NCBI): domain Eukaryota; kingdom Viridiplantae; phylum Streptophyta; class Pinopsida; order Cupressales; family Taxaceae; genus Torreya; species Torreya grandis. The sequence goes on from JARHVA010000140.1 coordinate 1,808,078, forward strand.
CGGGAAGAGGAAGTCACTATTGCTGATATCATCCTTCTAGAAGAGACCTGCTAGAACCATGTTGTGTAATCACTGGTATTGACTTTGGCATTCAAAAATTAAAGTGAAAACATGGGCTGCACCTCTTTTTTGCAAACAAGACTGCTCCTTCAAGATATTCACGTGGTTTGTTTATTCACAAATGCAAAGTGGAGAAAACATGTCGTGCCATTCACTATTTGCACTCTTTGATGACCACTTGGCGGACATTGTGTTAACCACTGAAGTAATTCACCTCCCCTTTTCCACCTCAATTTTTTTTTCTATTTTTGCACTTTATCTCTTCTTAGCTTTATCTTTTCTAGCTCCTTCGGCACTCGGGGGCTGTCTTCCCAGCCTTGCTAGCTCCTTGGGCTCTTCTTTTGGTGGGTCGTTGAGTTTATTTGCAGCCTGTCCTTAATCTTTTTTTTCAAAATCAATAGCTATTTCACCACCTTAAATTTGATGTTTGTGCACCTGTCACTAGGTGTTTGAACTTCCAATGGCTAGTTCACCATGCTCGATTTTGACATCTTCAGACCTGTCACCCCTTGGAATTTCTTCGGCCTTTTCTTGTTTGATCCTTCCTAGAGGGGAAATGTCCCTTCAGATTTGGAGAAGTGTCCCTTCATTTTTGGTCAAGAGTCCCTTGCAAGGTTACCTTCCCTTCGAGGTCCTTTGAGTTCCTTTTGATAGTCACATCCTTCAGACAAAAACTCTAAAGGAATTCCTTTAGACATTTTGTCTAAAGGATTTCTTCCTTTGTATTTTTGCTTATTTCCCCGGGACTTTTCTCTTCAGTTAAGCTTTTGTTCTTTGGCCATTTTCTTATGGATAAAATGTCCACAAGAATTGTCTCAATCACTTCCTTTCCTTTGGAATTTTTCTTCGAGTTTTTTCCTATGGCTTTTCTCGAATTGCTTCAGAGTTTTTGTTCGAAGGAATTCCTTCAGACGAAAGTCCAAAAGAAATCATTTCTTGCCTTTGCCTTGTCCCCTTTTTATTTCACGAGATTTTTTTCTGAAGGACTTCTTCAGACAAAATGTCCGAAGGAATTCCTTCAGACATTTTGTCTGAAGAAATTCTTATCCTTTGACTTAAACAAAATTTTGAAGAAAACTTACCCTTTTAGACTTGTTCACTTTTTGATCTTTTTTCAAGTGTTCCCTACCCTCCACAAGGGCACTTGAATCCAGAACTACCCTCTGCAAGGGCACATGTCCTTTGGGTGACTCTCTTGAACCTTCTGATTGAATTGTTCCTTTGAACCAACCCATTGAACCAAATTTTGAACCAACGCTTTGAACACTTTGAACCATTTCTTTGAACCAAGCTGTTCAACCAAGCTATTGAACCTTGTCGACGAACTTATCCTTTGAACCAAAATGTTGAACTAAATTGATGAACCAAAGCGATGAACCAAAATGATGAACCAATTGATTGAACCAGTTCAATGGTTCAACGGTTTAAAATTGCTAACTCTTGGAAAGATCATGTCGTTGAACCCCGATGTTGAACCACTTTTCCAACCTTAAGGAAAACTATCTTGAACAATTTTAGCTCTCTTTCCTTTTGAATTTCTTTAGACAAGAGTCTGAAGAAGATTTGTAAAACCTTACACTCATTGAACTGGTTCATCTTCTACCAAAAAACTTGTGTAACCTGAATTCAACTGGCTCAGAATAGCAAGGGAATAAGGGGACCGATTTTGGCCTACTAGACCAAAAATGGTCAACACAACGATTACACTATTTGGAAAAATCAATAGCGTCCTTTTCTAAAGTAGGCCAAAATTACCCCATATATAAGCATTTATGTGTTGTAGCATGTACGCTATAGTGACCACCGCAAATGGCCCTCATGTTTTTTTTTAAGAGAGGAGGGATCTCTTCTTGCATTATATAGTAGAGAATGTTACTTTATGCATTTTTTTAATAAATATTTTTGTATCATAAGAAATTTTTAAAGGCTTGTTTATGTATTCTAGTATTTTCATAAGAATCCATGTTTGTACGATAGGTTTGATGTTCAAGGAATTAGATGATGTTTTTATACCATGGGATTTTTTAAATAGTGACATCCTCAATGTGACATATGAGCAAATATTTTGGTTGGATAGAATATGGTGATTTTATTATTTGAATAATAAATTAGGAATCATTAAGTACTTGACGAGGATGAAATAGAGATGATGAAGAAGTAAGAGAATCAACGATAGATTTTTGATCTCTTAGAATTGGCTCAATGATAAAAGAGGCAAACTCTTAGGCAAGTGTAATTTCCATTTGATGATAATCCATAATATTTTCACTTTTACACTGGTAATCATGGTTAACCTAGTGGTAGATAATTTTGGAGTCACCCAAAGCATGTAGATATGGGATATCTAAGTCAAGTGTCCCTTTTAACCTAAGATTAGAGATTCATATTCTACTACATTATTAATAACATAAATGGTTAGCTTCAATTCTAGAGGTATGTTCTTACCATGAGTGTTAGTTATAATACAACCTACCCCAACTCATTGGAGGCATTTGGCACTATCAAAGTGGAGGTTTCAGGTGTCTTCATGCAAATCGATGGTAACTTCAAGAAGCTCTTAGATAACTACTTTAGATTTAGTAGTATCAAGAATGGTATTGATATATTCTTGATTATTTACCTCTAAATCAATAGTAAAATTATGGAAATAATATTTAAGGGAGATAGCCTTATTAAGACCTTCAATACAAAGAATGTTATTTTCAAGAAGATTATCTTGAAGGTGATTTGTAGTGGGTATGGGTGCCATGGAAATTTGGTCAGCAATGACTTGCCCTTTGATAGTTTTTTGTGTTATAATTTGAAGGTCAAATTCCATCAAGAGAACCATCCATTTGCCAATTCTATCTCTAATTAGAAATGCTTTGGAGAAAAAATGATGAAGTAGATCAGAATGGACAATGACATAAGTTGTTTGATAAAGCATGTAGTGATAGAGCTTTGTCATGAAAAAGTAGATAGCAATATAAACATGTTATACCTTCGTATAACTTTTTTCATAATTAATGAGGCCTTGACTAATATAGTAAATATCATATTCTCTTCATGTATCATCTTATTATACAAGCATTATCCCAACTAATATAGGAGTAGAATACGTGTACAAAATTAAAGAACAATCATTGGAAGGTGGGTGAAGGGTGGGAGGATGGATAAAATATTATTTAATGTTGTCAAATGCTTTCTAATAGGGATTAGTCCATTATAGGGCATTAACTTTTTTGAGAAGGGAATTAATAAAGTATATGTGGTAAGTCATTTCTAGTATGAATCATCAGATTGCCCCAAGCTTTCCTAGGTAAGTGCAAATGTCTAGAATGGATTGAGGAAAGGGCATGCTGAATATAGTGTTGATTTTAGTGGGGTAAACATCAATACCAAAAATAGATACTAAGAACCCTAGTATTTTACCATATATAATGCCAAAAACACACTTTTATGGGTTGATTCTAACTTTTTACTTGATTAGTTAATCAATAATGATATCTAGATTAGTGAGATGTGTTGTGTGACTTTTTGATTTAGCAATGAGGTCATCTACAAAAGTTTACATAATTTTATGTATAAGATCATGAAAAATGTGGATCATGTCACATTAATAGGTAGCTCCCACATTTTTAAGGTCGAAAGTAATTTTAACATAGCATTAGGTGCCCCATTTCATAGTGAATGTTGTTTTGTGTTGGTCTTCAAGGGCTATGTGAATTTGATTGTAGCTTGAAAAAACATCCATGAGTGAAAACATTTCATATCCATTAGTGTAATATTTAATGGCATTTATTAAAGGTAATGGAAAATTATATTTGGGACATGTGAGGTTAAGATTATAGAATTCAAAACATATACAAATGACCATGGTGACTTTTTTATAAATAGAAATAATGTTTGACACCCATTAATAATAGTCAACATGTTTAATAAACTTGACATCCAATAGTTTGATAATTTCTTTATGGCATGGGATGGAAATTTTGGGTGTAAATTTTTTTTATTTTTGTCAGATGGGTTTGGCATCTGGGTATGTGATGATGTTATGCACAATGATACTAGGGTCTATACCTAGCATGTCATATGACCAAGTGAAAGTTCATGATATTTATCAAAGAGCTAAATTTATCATGCTCAGCTAGTGTGAGTTATTTAAAGACCATTATGTGTTGAGGACATGAAGGTGTGCTACATTTTATTCTCATAGTTTATTTAATGAGCATAATATTTCCATCGTGAAAATGATATGGAGCATTAGGAAGAGAAGAAATGGGATTTGTTTTGGGATCTACACTAGCAATGAAGTTATTAAAATGTGGAGATTTTCATTTGAAATTTCCAAATTTATTATGTTGTCATGGAAGTTGAGGTTATAAATCACGAAGTAACTAAAATATGGCTTCATCACTAAGGAGAATGGGTAAGGATCCATAGTATTCCAAGCCTACTTTAAGATCAATGATTTTATTACCATGGAGATCATAATCAAAATGTATTTGGCATATATATGTTACATTATAATCCAAGGTAATTTCAAGTCTAGGTGGAATTATTGATGAAGGTTGATTGGATTTAATGGGATTGATAATGGATCTCTATATAGAATCATTGGCAGGGAGGAGAGTTGGTAGAGTTATTGGTGATATATAAGGTATAGAAAGTTTTGAAAGTTCTAAATTTATGAGAGATAATATTTTTTCAACAACCTAAGGGGTATTGAGAAGTGGAGAATTAACTAGAGGTACATGACCTTCAGATTCTAACTCACTATTCATGAAAATGACATGAGCATTTTAGTTGAAAGCATGTATTTTGGCTAAGGTTTGATGATAATGTTAAACATCCAAGTTTCATGATTAAGTTTGGGCCATGATGTATTTATCATAATAGGTGTGAGAGATAGTACATGTTTGTGTCTCTAGAGGAACATCAAAAGGAGATACACCTAGATCAGTAAATTTGTGAGATGACATGGTTAAAGGGTATTGAAATAATTTGACCACTCTATATTCTTTACATGTGAAGTCATATTCTATGTAAGATGCTTCATGTGTATTAAAAGGAGGAGAGACTTCAGTGATCTCATTGACAAGAGGGATGGTACGATCACAACATAACAAATAAGGAGGGAACCACTCTAAAATGTAAGGAGGTAACTTAGTAGTATTTCAAGTGTTATACAATTCATTTGGATCATCATCATCATAATCAGTAAGAGTGAACTGAAAACATAGATTCATGTTGATGAATTTAGGTAAAAGTGCACTATTGATGCATGGAATGGTTGGAATCTGATACTAAGATTTGAGGTTGGGTAGCTGCATACTCCATGGATTAGGATTAGCATCATGTTTATATCATTTTCCATAATGAATAAACTTGATACATTGGCTACATGAAGAGGCAATAGCCCTCATGCAATGTGTCCATGGGCAACCTAGGAGTATATTATAAGATAATGGTAAGTCAAGAACCAAGAGTATGGTTTTAGGTCTAATAGTGAGAGGGATACAAATACAACCAAGTGGTTTTTTATTGGTCTTATCAAATATGTGACATGTGAGATGAGTTTTCTTGAGATGATGTAACATTAATTCTCGACCCTTCATCTACTAAGACTTTTCAAATAAGGGTGGTATTAATTATGATTTTAATGAAGAGAAGTGGGTCATTAGCTTGAAATAGAATTTAATCATTAAACATATCTTTTTCAATAAATTCAATGGAATGTTTAGAAGAAGGACAAACATTTTTAATAGAATGAACTTCTATTGATGAAGGCTCTTGACAAGGTTGTTCCACTTCTAGGGCAGGTGGTAATAAAACTCATTCAAATCTGAAGGATTTAAATAGAATAAAAGTGTTGAAACAAAAAATAAAATATTTCTTCGCACTATATTATTTCTTCTATATCAAACTCATATAGGTAATACATATATATAGGAAAACTCTTTCCTATAATTGGGGAGATCATATCTCTCCCATAATATCTCCTCAAACCCTATAATCTCTCAATCTAATAAAATGACTATATACAAATATATTATTACTACAATATATTTGAATAACCAAATAATATATTTTAATAACTAACTCACATAATATAATATTTACCTATTGGTAAATATCCAAAAGTAATTACTAGTGTAAAAACTAATTCCTAACATTCCCCCTTTAGTTTTTACATGGTGCAAAAACATTCACACTCTCACCTATAGTGTGCTCACCCCTATGGCATGCCCAACTATTTAGCTCATGAACTTGATACAAATAAAGGCTCATTCCTTCCATGGTTTTAAATAGGTTTATCACAAATATTGACATGAACGAGAACCTCACCAATTTTCCAGTTCTGATGGTTTTTTGGATCTACCACAAACCTTTTCAAGATCCATGAATTGACTTACATTGGTGTTTTTTTTATTTTCACTATGTTTTCACATTAGGCAATTATGTTTGGAATTATTTAATTACATAATAAATGTACTTCACACTATAAAAACTATGAAAACAACACACCACACATGTGAACATGAATGTTCTTATGTTCTTATTCAAACACACATAAAATATGTCACCAAATATTTTAGGCCCCATAGTTGGTGACTGACCAGAGGCTCTAAATCCTCTAGCCTCTATTTCCTCCATCCCCTAGTATGTGAAACTACTTACTTAGCAAAAATGTGGATGAATCTCAGATGCATAAATTATTGAGAAGTCCCCCCATAGTTTAGACATCATGTACAAGCAATAATGCATCCTTATACATTTGAACATTTTTTATTATGACTTTGACTCTCAACTTTGACTCTTTTATAAAGATAACTTTTGAAATTTTATACATATTAAAAAAATGAACCTCTAAATTATAAAGGACACTCATTTTTATTTTAAATTTTTGATAAATCTTGACAAGCTTAATTATTTTTTTGACATACTTGAATTAGACACTTTTGAGTTTTTGACAATATAACAAAGAATAAAAAGATATATCTCTAACTTTTACTCAATGTATTTAGACTAATATAAGTTATTTTCAAAAGATAAAAGACATTATGTAAATAACCTAAGATGTTGTAAATGGTTTCTTGGACTTTTAAACTAAAGACCAAAGAAAATTAATTTAAACTTTATCTAAACTAAAATTCTAGTGACCATAAAGTGATTTTATATACTTAAGACACAAAACCTAAAAAACACTTAATTACATGAGCTAGCATTGGCCAAATGATACAATAGAAGTAATATCCATATTAGATTTGGCTGAGTTAAAACATAGAATATTCAAACATCAAAATTAATATCCATGTCAGATGTGGCCAATGTGCTTGTTATTTCTGACTATGAGTGAGAATAATCCCAAATTAAGTAGCTGCTTATAAGAGGAAGACTGCATAATATTACCATATTTGTGCATATGACAGTCCAAATAACCAATTTACATGGAGATGATAAAAATTATAGGAAAGAAGAGATACCATGCATGGCATCCGATGAACTGGTTTTCTAATCTTAGACTTAAAATTGATTATGTGAGATGTTTCACTTGATATCCAAAGCTGTGACTCCTTCAAACTTCTTTTGACAACTTGAATCCTTTGATTGGTGAACATGGTCTAGTAAAATGACAAAAAAGTTGTACAATGGAATGTAGAAGTCAATGATGCATGTTTGCATTCACATCATAGCCTTATAGAGACAAAACAAGGAAAAATATATGCATGGGTCTGTAGTATACATTTCCCTCCTTTTTATAGTAGACGTCACCACTAATCAAGGAAAAAATAACAAAGCTCTACCTTTTGAGATGTCCACCATGAAAATGCCCTTCATAGGATTCTCAGGACTGTATAGCAAGGCATGGACATAGTAAAAAAGTTGTATTTATTTATTGATAAACCATTCCTTAATGGATTTACCTGAGTTGAGACAAGATAATCATTACAGATGAGTTTTTTGATATAAATATTAATCTCTACATATTATCCTTAGATAGAAGCTACTTTTGTGGGTAGTAGGGTGTGTAGATAGACCAATGCCTCATTCATATATTGAATGGTATTAATATGACTTTCTAAATAAATAATGCCTCCTAATTATTCTAATGATTAATATTTTTCAATAGGTTCAATGCACCACTAATTGGGGCATACATAAAAAAATCAAAGTACCCCTTTCTCAAATCAGAAAATCATTTTTCATAGAGGATTTTCCTGCTCTGATACCAGATAATAGAACTAGTTCCTATTTGAAGGAAATAATACATAATAAAAGAAATGAAACATAGAATAAAATATTTATTTACACTATATTATTTATTCTATATCAAATCCATATGGGTAATATAAATATATAGGAAAACTCTTTCTTATAATTGGTGAGATCATATCTCCATATATCTCTCCCACAATATCTCTTCAAACCCTATAATCTCTCAATCTAAAAAACTGACTATATATGAATATATTATTACTACAACATATTCAAATAACCAAATAATATATTTTAATAACTAACTCACATAATATAATATTTACCTCTTGATAAATATCCAAAAGTAATTATTAATGTAAAAACTAATTCCTAATAGGTGGTTCTTCAATGTCGTATAATTATTGCATTAGGAATTTGTGGTGATATAAAGAGGTACAAGCTAAATCCATGAGAGGTATTTTAAAAGGCATAGAGTTAATTTCCTCTAATAAATTCCAATGAGATTTTGAAGATGAATAACTGGCATGAGGCAATGCAACAAATCTATAAATCAATCCTAGCTCAAAGAAGATAAATCCTACTTACACTTCTAATTGGGGATACATTAGATAATCAAGGTCATGACCAAGATGGATCTACTATACCTATCCAAGGGATCTCTTACCACAAATAATATCACTAGGGAGGGTTCCAAAGCCTCCAGTCAGTCAAAACTATGCAATAGCCCTAACTAGGTCCTATAATTTCATATTCACTAATCTAATAACAAGTAAAGTAAATCTAATCTAGTGCTCACAAGAAATTTTGGCACAAATTGGACGTAATAAACATAAAAATTAAACATGTATATAAGACATAAACTTGTGTCAATGTATATGGAATCCTAATTCATGTAAGATAAGTACAAATACATATCTATCTACTTTTACAAAGGAAGAACAAAGTGAGGAATACTTACCTTTGAAGATGAACCTACCGAGCCTCAATCTATCCCTAAGCCAAGGTTTTTCATAAGAGGTTGTTGTGGTATGTAATGATAATAAGGATAAATCATCTCTAGGCTATACAACCTATCAATGCATCCAAAAGACTTCTCCACAAGACAAGATCCATATCTCCAAAGAAAGTATGAAACCCTAGGCTTATTCCTCAAGTAGAGTGGTGGGTAAGAAAACTCATAATATATCTTACTTCTTCTTCTCTTCTCTTATAAATGGTGAAATGCATGTGTTTATATAGGTGTATCTAACCCTAAACTTTTCTTAAGTTTTAAGTGTATAAGGTTAACCTAGTTGACCTAGTATCATAATTGACAAAAACAAACTAGGTCATGGACTAGGTTGGCCAAGGGTTAGCCTAGACCCAAATAAGTTTTGTCAATAATAATATAAGGTCGATGGGGATGACTATGTAATGTAAATTATCTAAAAAGGGGTTTAGGTTAGGGAAGGGCTGATGAAGATGGTAAAATACTAGAGGAGGGTGAAAAATATGAGCCAAAGCTTAGGGGAATGGTTTTAAGAGATAAGTGTGTAGATATCAAGTGGTAATAAGGGACAACAATCCTATGAAGCACCAATGGTCTACCCAACCCTTTCTTGGTGCACCCCTTAGGGTGTGCACTTAGAGAGATTGATACTTGATGGGTTCTTTCAAGATAGAAAGCATCATTAATTGATAAAGTTTGAAAATATTATGTATAAATATGCCCCATTAAAATCTAATCATATGTCACGTAGATGTAACACAAGATGGATCTTTGGTAAAAGAACATAGTGACACATAATTTTGAAGCTGAGTAATTTATAGTAAGGAGCAAATAAGATAAATAAAAGTACAAAATTAAAAAACACATACCTTTACTTACCTTAGTGTTATAAATAAAGAAGGAGATGTGAGAAATGTGAAGGTGTCCTATGTGGGGAACATTAGATGAACCTATAGAGATTAGCAAAAAATAGAGAAAAATCAAAATGTTTGTAACATGTACATATAATAGTTGAAAAGATTCTCTATGACATCAAAATTCCATAACATTTTACAATTTGGAAAAAGACTTAATAGAGAAAAAGATATGAGAAAAATAATAAATTTGATGATAAATATTTGAAGGGTATATAAATTTGAATAGTAAATATAAATAGGGTGAAAAAAAAATTCATTTGGTATTATTTACTATTCTGAGAAATATAGAGCTCTAAGAGACCTAGTGAGAGCCTCGAGATCTAGAATGGTGAGGAGATGATAGCTGAGATGGGAAGGATGCATAGTGATCATATCAAGAGTAGCACAAGTAAACAATTAAAAAATTTAAAAATTTTGAATATTTTTATTTGAAATGTTGTGCATTATATAAAAATGATTATTTAGGCATTAGAATGAACCTTCGAAAAATTTTAGGGACACTAGGGGTTAAACGGGGTATTAGGTAGGAAGGAGTTAGACCAATAATGCCAAAGACATTTATGAAAATTAGTCAAAAATTCATCATAATGGATGAACAAGGTCGACCAAGTCAAATTAGTTTGCATAAGATAAGAAAAACTAGTAGGCTAGCTTAGTATTAGATGGTCGACTTAGTTGGTTAAGTGAAAGGGACTGCTTAGTACAAGTGACTTGACTTAGTTTGTTATTAAGTGGCCAACTTAGTACTGTTGAGGATTAATGGGGATGACTTAGTACCATTCAACTAGATAGTGGCCAACCTAGTACTACAAAGGCTGATTTATTTAAAATTATGACAAGGCCAATCTAGTATCCCTGATAAAGGATAGGGCCAATTTATTTTGTAACAAGTCAATATGATATAAAATAAAGAAACTAAATCAAACTAATTTATTTTTATGAAATTTTTAAGAGTGTATTTTGATTATGAATGACATGGAGATCTTATACATCCTTTATTGTTTGATATTTTTTAAAGGCACTAGAGATTTTGGTAGTTGATTGATGTCTCATGGTTACCATATTTACTAGAGAGCTTCATAGATGTAGACAAAGTGATATTGGTTGCATTGGGCATGGGAGGTATCATGGAGATGAAACGCATCCCACTAAGTGTTGATCTCATTGTCATGTTCCTTAGAGTATAGGAATGTTTGACCAACACATTTTGATGAGTGATAGATGGGGATACCATAGAGGTATTTATCACACTTGAGTACATTCATGCATTGCTTATACTACCTATATGAGGTACATCAATGATCATAGGGATATTGAATGATTTGGAAGAGACATAAGCATTAACTCGATGGTGACATACTTAGATAAGATGTACTTAAGGTTGAGAGTGAGCTTATACAATGTGTATATTATGTATATTTTAGATATCTAAAAGGCTATGATTGAATTTGTGATAGTATGAGTGTTGCATCATAAGTTAGATGGCAAGGTACCACTATATGCAAAATCCCTATACCAGTTTATTTTAGATCATGAGATGCTCTATGATTTTTGGTCTATCATCTAGGTCTAGATCATGCATGATATGTATGGGATGATGTCTATAGGGAGGAAGACCACGGGACTACTGGTGTTGTTGACAATATGGATATATGAGAGGTTCCTGATGTATCATCCAATTGGGTTACCCCATATGGTCGATGATAGGTTACCTTGCGTTGTTAGATGGAGATAGGACCAAGTAGCACAAGTCATGACCCACATGTTAGTGTAATGAAAATCACATGAGGAGAGATTGTGTGGCATCCATACACACATATTTCTATTGTTTAGCTCAATTAGGTTACTATGGCACTAAGACTAGCTCGAGTGTAGATCATGAGCCATTATACTTAGTGGGTAGAGCCATAGTTAGTAACACACTTGTCAGGATATTTTAGACTTCCATACCCATTAACTCTTATAGTATTTCCTAATTTTTTGGCATGGCATGATATAGAGTTATGGGAGAGGAAGAGGAGTCTCAGTCGAGAGACTCGTGATCAGGCCATGGCATGTGAGGCCATGGACTAGTCAAGCATGACAACTAGTAATTAGAGAGGGTATGGATGTGGATACATGGGTATAATAGGTACCATAACAAGCACCAAAATAATAGGAGTAGTAACCACCATAGGTACACCATTGATGAGATTCAGCATAGATGAGGGTGGTCATTTAATATGACCCAACAATTAGCCCAGGTCAGAGTTAGTTGATAAAATCACCTCTAAGGAGAGGCCTATGGCTTGCATGAGTGGTGAATTTGGGCTTTGATTTGATATGAATGTGACCCACATATAAGTTTCTCAAGGCATGGTTTAATAGAGAGATCGTGCTTGGTGAACAAATAGACATGGAGACGGTGGTTGATGACATCAAGACAGGTAAAAAATGTTGTAATTTTTAGTCTTTGATATAGAATACTAGTTATATATGATTATAGATAGATAGATAGATATTGAGATGTATATATGATATAATATATATCTATGTTTTGGTTTTTATTTACCCTAAAATAGAGGAAATCAAATAGGGATCCCTAGTCATGGTAGCTCACCATGACATTTTAGATGAGGTGTTGGCACCATACGACCCCACCATGTTGGATGATCATATGGTACCATCTGCCCCAACTCAAGTAGGTTGGTTTAGACTAGTGGGGGAGGATACAAGGTAGTTAAAAACATTTTAAGATGGGTTACATCCACTGGTAGGGGTGGGAGTAGGAGAGGCATAGTCTTGGTAGGCCCTGGCTTAAGAGAGAGCCACACACATGGCTACCATGATCTAGTTGGGATAGGTACATGACCATGTGGCCAAACTATAGGAATAGGTAGTAGGGTTGAATTATCAGACATACTCATTATAGTGCACTATGTAGAGGGGATGATCTAAGGTATCTAAGTCCAGCATGGCTAGGCCATGAGATATGCATGATGGAGCCCAGCCATAGAGCTAGAATGATGTATTTTTATATTTTTTACCATTATATAAAACACATGATATATAGAGATATATTGTTTTGACATTTGGATTTTTGTCTCATGATTTATATTTTGGTTGTGGTTGTTGATGCATGGATATATGTCTTTCTAGCACATGTATTTTTCTTTTGTTGTATATGTTATAGTAAATATATGTGGAGTGTTTTCTCTTCTAGCAATATCTAGTACACATGCATGGTTAAAAATAAATAGGCAAAAAGGACTTGGAAAACTATAATTAATCATAAACAAATGTACCACACATAATTTCATGATGGGAAATGTGTAATAACAAAATATGGCTAAGTATAATAAACAAAGAATTGGTAAACAAAAGGACAAAAAATGTTTTTGAACCATGAAAAATATTGGCACCAAATTAAAACAAGTAAGATCATACTAAATCATGTCTTTCTAGCACATGTATTTTGCTTTTGTTGTATATATTATAGTAAATATATGTGGAGTGTTTTCTCTTCTAGCAGTATCTAGTACACATGCATGGTTAAAAATAAATAGGAAAAAAGGACTTGGAAAAGTATAATTAATCATAAACAAATGTACCACACACTATTTCATGATGGGAAATGTGTAATAAAAAAATATGGATAAGTATAATAAACCAAAAATTGGTAAACAAGAGGACAAAAAATGTTTTTGAACTATGAAAAATATTAGCACCAAATTAAAACAAGTAAAATCATACTAAATCATGTTGGGAGGTATGAAAATAATGTAATAAAATGGAAAGCATGTGAAAGACAAATTGTAGGGAAAAAATCAATTAAGTCAATCAATCATACTAAATTGCATTGAGAAGTATAAAAGAGAAACCAAATTGGCAAAAATGGACTTAAATTAATCACATTAATTCAAGTTGGGAAATATGAAAAATTTAAGAAAAATGGTTGGATTCTTACATGTAATCAAAAAATAAGAAGATAAAAGTGAAAGATTAATGAATTAAGCATAAAACATAATAAATCAAGATGGGAAGCATGTCAATGATGTGTAACTCATAATCAATCATGACTTATCTCAAATTTAACACATTAAATTTCATTATGACTTGGGTATTGGAAACTTTTGTGAGGAAGGTTAGGTCCCATCCATGGTCTTACACTGTAACTCATAAAGGGAACACTAGTGAGGTGGAAATAATGTTAAAAGGGTAAAATATGGTAAAAGGGGATGTTTGTAATGGTAGTGTGAAAATTTGGTAATTTGTGAGGAAGGCCTGATCTTATCCAAGGTCTTACACTATAACTCACAAATGGAATCCCTAAGGGGAGTGATCAATGAACAAAATAATATTTCTCAAGGGGAAATATTAGGATTGTATGGAATGAAAGAGGTAATATAAGAAGAATAATGTAGGCATATTATGAGAAGACCTTAGGAAACATTATGCATACTAAGGACATAGAAAAAAACCAAGTGACTAGTGATCATCAATATACAGAGGATACATGTTCACTATAGGCACAAAGCTATGTAGGAAAATAAGTGGGGTGGTAATATCATCTCATATTTTTTGGTTTGAACAAGAAAATTAAAATGGACTTACAATCCCATAATGTGTTCCTCATTCCTTAGAACCTCTTACAGAGTCATCAGTCTAATACAAAGATTGGGTATTTGTGTGAGAATGTAAGTAGCACTACAAGATTTTTTATTCTCCATTTTCCAATCTACTAGCCTACCATACCCCAATAGAACTCGACTCTATCATGAGTCAAACTATAGAGTTTTAGATTCAATTATAAAAAGGAGATTTGCTTAGAATCACATCTTTTAGTGTGATTTAACTTGTGAAATATTTAATGTTTCCTTTTATATCATTATCTTTTGATAAATGATTTGGATTTGGAATTTTTATGGATTTTAAGATTTCTCCTCCATAAAAACTTGGAATGACCAATAAGGAGAGATAAAGGGATACACATGAATGATATTTAGGCTTTGGATAAATTATTCTAAGTATCCAAAGACATGATTGACTAAAACACTTAGGCTTGCTTATGAACCAGCATGTTATCTCAAGTTTTAACCATGTGTATGATTAGTTTTTGAAATTAAATGATGGGAATAAAGGGAGATCCAAAGTGGACCAGTAAAAGGAGATTATAATGAGATGAATTATTTTATAACTAATCACATGGTAAAATAAGGAATGACTAAAGGGAGCAAGGTTTGTATAACCAAGTCACAATTATGATTATGCGTGTTTATAGAGATAAGATAGAAAAAAATCATGAAATAGAACAACATAACCATAGAAAATTAAGTCAGTAAGAATAAGGATGTAAGCATGAAAAATAATTCATAAGACAACATAAGAAGAATAATGACATCATAAGTAACATGTAGTGAAAATCATAAGTCATCATATAAGATAGATAAGAATTTGATACAATGTAAAGTGATATAAGATAGATAAATATAAAGTTGGAGCACATGTACAATTCAAATTTGAAGAAAGAAATGAAATAACACCATGTTTTTATTCATAAATACTGGTATTTTTATCCACACACATTATCCATAACATCTTATAAGTCTCTATGAAGTTGAACTTAGATTGCATCTAAAGTCTCATCGATCTTTAGGTAAAGTTGAGAAAATAATTCATGTTGAATCTCCTCAATGAATAATGTAGGAATGATATAAGGAACCTATTGATGAGGGATATCATTTAGGGGATGCTCAAGAAAAGTAATGGGAATGGACTCTGCAAGAAATGAAGGGGTCATCAATAGAGAATGGGCCACAGATGAAGGAATCATCGATAGAGAAGGGGCCACCAGTGAATGAGGATCCACGGGTGAGGGAATCAAGGGTGGATAAATGGTAGGTGGATAAGGGACCATAGGTGGTGGAGCCATGAGGTAAGAAGGAGGAGACTTCTTGTGAGGGTGACTTGTGGTAGGAAGGGTAGCAGGTGTAGGAATGGTCATGAGGTGATCGATGAGATGTTGTTGAAGGATGCAAAAATGATCAGTGTGATGAGTACCACATTGGTGCCAGAGATAATATACCTCTTCATATTAGGGAAGATATTTAGGTAATAATTTTAGGGGAGGTATAGCCTTGTTTTTGGGATAAGGAGTAGTGGGACACAAAGTGTATATATATTTTTGTAGCTTATTAAAAAGTGTGGAAGAAATTATTTGTGTTGTGGAAGTAACAAATATGATTTTTATTAGAATTTATAGGTGTACTAACATAAGGAGTGTAAATGGAAGTTGAGGAAGGCTGGTGTAATGAATAATATCTAGTCTAATGATTGAAAACTTTATTAATATCACAATATGTTTGATCATCCCATTTGGTAGGTAAAGGAGCAAGCTGCAATAAAAAGAGAAACCCATCACCAAGGGAAGGTGGGGCTGGTGGAGAGATTGGGTGAGGCTCGATTGAAGAAGAAATAAGATCAATAACAAAAAGACACTTAGATAAAGAGGGAGTGGGAATAGGATTTGAACTAGGCTCAGCTAAGGGAGGGGTGGGATGAACAAAAATCTAAAGGATAGTTGCAAACATTTTAGGGATAAGTTGGCTAGAGGGGTCATGGTATCTAGCAAAGCAATAGGGATGATCCATAATCATACTCCTATAAGGCTCTTATAAAATTAGAGGTGTGCACACAATCTCTACCCTAAAAATAAAAATTAAAATGCTAAAATTAGGAATGATACAAGATGGAATGTTATAAGATATACAAAAATACTAAAGCAAAGAGGAATGATAACAAATAATTTTAGCATCTTAGCCCTGAACAAGACCTCCTAAGAATGAATCATATAAGGTATAGCCATCATCATAGTTAGGTGTATGAAGATCAATGGCACATGTAGGGATAACCTTATCATTTGATGTGGTGTGATGAGTGGAGTGTTGAGTCATAGGTAAGATAATGGGTATATCATCACTAGGTGGTTGATGGGAATGTGACTTCAGAGAAGGTCAAATCTAGGAAATGAGATGAGGTGAGATATCTAAGGTTTTTATCTTGAGATTGATCTCATTAGGATCATCATCATCATCTAAATCTATGAGGTTAGGTGGTATATTCCCAGTGAATTTGTGGTGGTCATTATAACCTTAGGTGGAGTTGACAGGAAAGTTAAACCATTGAGATTCATGAAATGGAATGCTCAACAAGGGTTCAAGGGTTGGAATCTTGAATACACCATGGTCTTGAAATTATTCAAAATTCCAAGTGTTAGTGTCACCTTAAATCCTATATATTGATCCATTATGAGGAAATTTGACACATTGGGAAGCATAAGAAGCAACTACTCTTATGCAATGAGTCCATGACCTACCAAGAAAAATGTTATAGGATAGAGTAAAGTTTAAGATCATCACCTTTACTTGAAAAGTGATAGGTGGGTTGGTTATAGGGAGCCACACACAACCTAAGGGAGGTATTTACCTTTTGTCATACACTTGACATGTGTTTCATGTGGACTTAATATTACATTTAGAATATTTAAGGGTTTTAATAAAATTGAGAGAGGTAACATAAGTTCCTAAACCCTCATCAATCAAGGCATTCTTGACTTGGATATCACTATTTGGACACTGATAAAAATGGGAGGATCATTTGCACAGAGTAGAATCTCATCGAGGATCATAAAAATAATGGGGAATTTGAGGGAAAGAGAAGTGTCCATTATTTCATCAATGTGTATGGACATCTCTTCGTACTATTGTAAAATGCTATCTTCTAATCTAGATAAGGTGGCTTTGCATCCTACTAGGGTAGGATGAGGGATTTTCATTTTGAACAAGAGTTACATAAGATGATTACAATGTTATGAAGAAGTCTGCATAAGTTTGACAAATGGGATTAGAGATGGGAGATTAGTAATTTCTATTATAGGATCCCACTCATCATAATCCATAAGGGGACTGTTAGAAAGAGATGCATAGTGTTGAAGGAGGTCCTCAAAAGGAGGAGCTAAAGTGCATGTGAATTTATGTTGATAAGATGCAAGAGGTTTAATTAGAGGATAAATTTTTTAATTGTCTTGAGAGGATGGGGTAGTTGATGCAATTTTGGTTTGAGATAAATTGGAATAAGAATTAATAGAAGTTTGAGTATTATTGGTGATGGGTAAATAGGTTGGAGAAGTGGTATAAATGGTATGAGAAGTATTATCCAAGAGAGGTGTTAGAATGGGTTCATCAAAAGATATAAGGTATTTTTCCCTTAACTTTGTTAAGTGAGTGGGGGAAGAGTCTTAAATAACATGAAAAGTATGAGATGATTGAGAAGTGTGGGTGGGATGAGGATCAATAAAGGCAACCACCCTTTGCATATTAGTTATATTGACCACATTCTCTTTAGGAGTTGGGTCTATAACACTATCAACATTATTGGTAAAAGGAGTAGGCTTATCTTTTTTATCTTGGTGATTTAGAAGAGGATCTTTGTAGATGGCCAAATGAGCATTAGCCTAGTTCAAAGCTTAAGATTTAGTTTGTGTTTCATGGGATTTAAAGGCAATGTCATAGGCTTGTTTACATTTATGAATAATAGAATCCTAGTCAAAATTGGGACTGAGAAGTATATCCATAGCCAAATTATGTATTTGCCTACAAGTCTAATGATAATGACCCTAACTAGAATGAAACCAACAAAATTTATTAGGATCATACCAGGATTTCATGGGATGAGTGGGATCAATTTATCATGGAAGCGGTCTTGGTAGACACTTTTTTAATTCTACTAAGGATAAAGGTTTATGAACATTGATGTTATTTGTTGAAGATAAATGAGGATTAGTGATATCGTTAGGAGGTAAAGCTTGTTCCAGATCCTGATTGGGAATAATAGATTGAATAGTATGAATGGTATCATAAGAATTGATGATACCATCATTATTAGAATGGAAGTTTTTATTTTTTATTAACATGAAAGTACCCATATAAGGTTGGGATGGATAAAATTGATGCATGAGGAAATATTGGCACTTGGCTTGGTCAATGGCCTATTTCAAAGTGCATGGAGAGAGATTCTGAACTTGATATTGCAACTTGGGATAAAGAGCATTGGTAAATAGATGAAATAACTTATCATCTAACATATTATGTTCACATTTATTACATAAGGTCTTCCATCATTTGATGAAATTTTAGTTAGTTTCTATTTGAAGTTGCTTACAATTAATAAAATGGGCCAAGGTATTTTCAGGGAGGTCACTAGTTTGAAGCTCTTGGACTAGAGCATTAATTAAATTTTCAAAACTAGTGATGGAATGAGATTTTAGTTGGTTATACCAATCTAAAGAATCACTAGAGAGAGTTTTTCTTAATAGCATAATAGTAGCAAAATTTTTTAACTTGACCCAATATTTGTATAGATTTACAAATGTTTTCAAGTAGAGAGTAGGATCAGTTGACCCATTGTAACTAATGGTAGCGGTGATACCTCCTATATCAATGTTAGAAATTTGAGGTGTAAGAGCCTCATTTTGAAGGTACTTTATTGTTTTGTTAACAAGATAAGGTTAATGGATATGATTACCATGGGAATACCTAAGGGGAGGTTGAGGGGCATTTTGGTTATGCATTCCCCATGGAACCTATTGAGGGTGATATTGAATATGGATAAGATGATTTTTCATTTGCATCATTTGGTTTGAATTATTAGCTTGGAAAACATTCATTTGATTAAGAGTTTTCAATATAAGTTGATGGATTTGAGTAGTGCTATTTGCATTATGTGAAGCATTGGCATTGGTATTAGTGTCTTGGGTACCACTATGGGTCATAGCATGCATGTTATTAGTAGCTTGAGAGGAATTGTTAGTAAGTGAGGCACTAGTATCATGATTTGCTTGTGTGGTAAAGATGCACTAGTAGCTAGATGAGAATAAGTAGCACTAGAGGCATGATTATCATGGGTAGCAAATGATGCGCTAGTGGAAGAATTTAGAAGACCAAGT
Organism: Torreya grandis; assembly: GCA_037957365.1. Taxonomy (NCBI): domain Eukaryota; kingdom Viridiplantae; phylum Streptophyta; class Pinopsida; order Cupressales; family Taxaceae; genus Torreya; species Torreya grandis. Next base: position 1,828,227 of record JARHVA010000140.1, read on the forward strand.
ATTATTAGAGTCCCACTAGATGTAGAACCTACCATGTTAGTAGAGATACTAGGCATGGAGATAGAGGAAATTAGAGAGGAAGATGTTATAGGATGAGAAGGGGTCAAAAGAAAAGGAAGAGGTTGAGAAGCAAAGAAGCTAGTATCTCAAATCCATGTGAAAATGTGGGAGAAGGTGAATGGGGATCCTCTATTTGACCACTTATCATGAGATGCTAAATAGTAGAAGGGTATTTTCCTCAATGTTAAGAAAACTCATTGATGAAGAAGATCATTTCTAGAGTATACTTTAATTTAAGTTTATCTTCTAAGGAGAAGAGAGGGTTGTGAAATTAATAGGAATGAGGAGGGGTCCCATAATTTTTAGTGTGAGTGGATACATGCACATTAATTTCATCTAGGGTAGGATCCACAAGCTACTTATGGGATAACCTAGTGGGGTTGGTAAAGCTCATCATATATGTTGAATTCAAATAAGTGTTGTCTTTAAACAATAATTTCATGATGAAGGAGAAAAATTAAGGAAGACTAATATAATGCAAATTCAAAGAGGTATAAATGATACAAAGTTAACCAGGTCAACTATGTTCTATAATCTAAGAGGAAAATAAGGGTACATATTTATATAGGTTGACTATATACTACAAATAGGGTATGAAACTAAGCTGATAAGGATATAGGGTTAAAATAGTCAACTTATTAATATAACCTCAATGGTAGAAAAGGATACATAGTCATACAGGTTGACTAGTATTATAGACTGGGAGATAAAGTAGGTAGAAAGGGATACATAGTTGTATAGGTCAACTATGTACTAATGATAAGGGAAAACACATTCTGTAAGAGACTGTACCAAATAAAATGACAATGTGATAAAATAGGGGGAAATTTTTCAATATAATTGAAGCATGAAATGGAAACAAACACTTAAACAATTGGATTAATGTGAGTGATCCAATTAGGGCACACAACACAAAACCTTACACCAACATTGGCCAATGCAAGTTTTTATAGTACAACACATAATGATCAAAGAGTAAACAATCAATTAAAAAATAAATGATAACTATGTGGTCATCTTAAGTGTTATTAGATTATTAGAAAGTGTTATTTTAAGTGTGATATGAAAATTAGTTGAAAATAGGGAACTAGAAAACAATCTATGGATAGTTTTAGGACATTTAAGCTGAAAGGGATATGTGTTAGCAATGGTATGGGCTTATTATTGGGGCTTACCCCCTCACTTCATAATCCCATAGTGATAAGCGTATTGGGTGCCTTGCCAATATATACCATTAACCATGTATTTATACTTGGCCAACAAACCAAGTTGATTTCCCCCTTGGTGATGAAATCCAGTAGGTAGGTCTTGGGAAGTCAAGTGTTAAATGATTTTTTAATGTTATGTGATTTGGTATTATGTGCAAAAAATCAAAATAGTGTAACTAAATGTTAATTTGAAAAACCACCTATTTAGACTATGTGAGTTACTCTAATCATGAAAATATTTGAAAATGAAAGTGTGAATTAATTACTAGCAAATAGTTGTTAATTCCCAAATTTAGAATAGTAAAAATTTGATTTAGATGACACTATATACAATTAGTATAGAATGAAATCGATTGGTTTTCTACTATTCTACGAAATCAAAAGCCTTTAAGAATAGTGTTGAACATGTTGACTTGATATTTTAGATAGAATATAGGCTATAGAACTAAGTATACCAAGTTGACTTAGTTTATTGTAGGTTTTATTTTTAAACACTACTAACTTGCATAAAATAGTACTGAAATGATAGAGAGAGAAAGAGAGGAACCATGGTGGGTTGGAAGATTATTAGGATTGAAAATTTTACGTTAAAGTGCCTTGAATGTTTCTTTCAAATTATACCAACTAAGTCAATAGGTTTGACCTATTTTTTCAATACCTTGTGTGTTGAAGAAGGATAAGATGACTAGGTCAACCTGTTTAACCTAGTTTATTGATCTGAATATTGATAGAGAGAATAAGATGACTAAGTTGACCTGTTCGACCTAGTTTATTAATCTAAATATTGGTAGAGATAATAAGATGATAGTGTTAACCTATTCAACCATGTATTCTTATCTAGGACTAAATAATATTATTGTGTTGACCTATTCAGTCTATTAACCTATATTTGATAAAGATCTGCATAGATAGAATAGAGTCATTTTGATGTGACTATGTGTTAAATTTGTGCATAAAAAGCTATAACTATGTTGACTAGTTTGATACAGTATCATAAATATAAAAATAATAATAAGATGATAGAAATGAGAGCATGAAAGAAAATTTTTAAGTTTTATATTCACATTAGGTCCACCAAAATTTATGCAATGGGAAATGTTGTAGATATATAAATCAATCCTAGCTCAGAGAAGATAAACACTACTTACACTTTTGATTGGGGATACATTAGATAATTGGGTTCATGACCAAGATGGATCTACTAGACCTAACTAATGGATATCTTACCATAAATAATATCACTAGGGGGTTCCAAAGCCTCTAGTCAAGCAAAACTACATAGTAACCCTAACTAGGTCCTATGTTTTCATATTCACTAAACTAATAACAAGTAAATTAAATCTAATCTAGTGCTCACCAAAGCTTGTGGCACAAAATGGGGGTAATATACATAAAAAGTAAGCATTCATAGAAGACATATACTCACATCAATGTATATGGAATCCTAATGCATGGAAGAGAATTACAAATGCATATCTATCTACTCTTACAAAAGAGGAACAAAGTTAAGATTACTTACCTTTGAAGATAAACCTACCAAGCCTAAATATCTCCCTTAGCCAAGGTGCTTCACAAGAGGTTGTTGTGGTATGTAAGGATGACAAGGATAAATTAAATCTAGGCTACACAACCTATTAATGAATCTAAAATACTTATCCACAAGACAAGATCCATATCTCCAAAGAAAGTATGAAACCCTAAGCTTGCTCCTCAAGTAGAATGGTGGATAATCAGATACATAATATATCTTACTTATTCTCTTCTCTTATAAATGGAAAAATGAATGTATTTATATAGGTTGATCTAACCCTAAACCCTTTCAAAAGTTTAGGCCAACAAGGTTGACCCAACCGGCCTAGTATTGTATTTGAAAAAAACAAACTAGGTCATAGACTAGGTCTGCCAAGGGCTAACCCAGACCCTAATAATTTTTGTCAATAATACTACAAGGTTGATAGGACCAAATATGTAATGTAAACTATCAAAATGGGGGTTTAGGTTAGGGAAGGGATAATGAAGATGGTAAAATACTAGAGGGTTCAAAATAGGAGGCAAATTTTAGGGGAATGGTTTTAAGAGACAAGTGTGTAAATAATAAGTGGTAATAAGGGATGATGCAAAGCACCAATGATTTTTCCAGCCCCTTCCTAGTGTACCCCTTATGGCATGCACTCAGAGATATTGAAACTTGATGAGTTCCTACAACATAAAAATCATTAGTAATTGATCAAGTTTGAGAATATTATGTGTATACACTTAGAAAGTAAAATATTTTTGGTAGGAAGAGTGATAGTTTGAGGTTCTAATTGTGGAAGTGTTTCTTCATTGATTTCAAAGGGTATCTTAGTGGTAGTGGTATATTTAATAAGTTTCTCTTCAAGTGATGGTTTTTTAGTTTTGTGATGGGATTTTTTGGGTAGGTTTACATCGATAATTGAATTTAGTTACATTCACATATTGAGAATTGGTATAATACTGGTTATAGTCAGCATCAATCTCATAAATATCCTTGTTTGAATGTTGTGGGTTAGAGGTAGAAAATGTTTTTGGGTTGTTATAGGAAGAAGGATTGAAATCTTGTTTCTTTTGAGAGGCATTAACATAATCATGATGACATATTTTGATCATAATGTCATGATTGAATGTATCTCCTAACATAAAGAAATGCCAAATTTGGTAATCCCACAACATGTTTCATGGCAATGACCAACATTGTCATGAAACTAAAAATATATATTTAGTTGGGATATTAGCATAAGTGAATGGTTTAGAAAGTGCTAGAAGCTATTTCATTTTTTGGATAGTTAGGGGTACATGGGAAGCTTGGGGATTATCCATTTTGGCTACTCATAGTTTTGTTTGAGGATGATTACCAGTGATTGCATTGGTGGAGTTTTGGAAATATCCCTTGATTATTTTAGTGTTGGGTTCAAATATTTGCATTAAAAAATCTTATCGCTTAGCTTGATCAATAGCATCATTTAGATTTTGGCAAGAAAATTTTGAACTTTGTATTGAAGAGAAGGTGTTAAGTTAGTTATGAAGAGGTTGAATAAATTATCATCAGTCATGTTGTAATTAGCTTTGTAAGCCAAATATCTCTAATGTTTGATAAAATCATGAGTTGATCCAAAAGGGGATTATTTAGCATAAATGAAATGGCTAAGACAATTTTAAGGAAGATCATTGTGTTGAAGTTACTTAATTAAATAATTGACTAAATCCTCAAGTTTCCATATAGAATGTTGGGGGAATTGGTTATACCATTATAATATGTCACCTTTAAATTTTTTAACTAAAATTTTGGTAGTAGCAAAGGTATTAGTTTGAATTCACTCTTTATAAATATTATCGAATGCTTTAAGGAAAGATGTGGGGTCTTTAGTCCCATCATATTTAATTGTTGGAGATATATTACCAATATCAATAGAAACAATGAAGGGAGTTAAAGGTTCATTTTAAAAATTTTGAAGCATCTTATTGTGCGTAATAGGTTGGGGAGTAATATTTTATATGACATATTTTAAAAGTAGATAGTTGAAATTTTGGTTATTTTGGGGAAGAAGAATAAGAGGTTGATTAGCCATGTTTATAAAATGATGTTGCATTTGCATCATTTTATAATTATTATATATTTTCATGATGTTCATTTGTTGAACTATTCTTGAAATAATTTAAGTGGTATCAACTAGTGAATTGGTGGCAAGAGGTGGATTGTTAGGATTAGTATGAGGAGCATTCCCAAAATTGGTTTTAGGGGGAGGGTTGCTAGGTGGCAGATTGCTAGGAGGTGGGTTGTTGGTGTTTATAAAGTTTCTTATGGGGTTATTTGTTAGGTTTGTATCAATTTTCCCCATAGTTTAATAAATTGATTTAAAGAGAGAATTATCTTGAGAAGTGTAAAATGGATTCAATCCATCAGTCTCATCAGTTAGAGTAATTTAGACCATATGTAGTCCAAAGATGAGGGATGAGCAAAAGTGATCTAAGAGTGAGAATCCTCTTGGGTTGCAAAGGTAGGAAGAAAATAACATCTCATATATTATATAAATGGATTGAGCTTATCCAAAAATATTTTGATAGAGGGTTTAATGATTCTTGAATTAAGAATCTGAGATCAAAAAGCAAAGGTGAAAAATAGGATCAAAGTTGACCAAATAAAAAATATTATCAACCAAGAGGCACATAGTCGATTGGGTCGATAGAGTCTATAGGAATGGTTAATAGAACAAGAATCAAAATACATGGTTGAACTACTTGACTATGTTATGCAAATGGTAAAATTGAGGGATTCTAAAAACACATAGTCAGATAGATCAACTATGTATTGATGATAAATAGAACAAGTAGCCTATTAGAGAATGATTAGATGGGGTTGATTGTGTTCAAAAAACAAGGAAATTTTTTCAATATAATAACTATGTAAATTCAATTGAACACACAGGAAATTAGATCAATGTGTTTGATCAAATTATATCACACAGCATAAATCTTGTACCAACACTGGCAAGTACAAGTTTTGTAATACAAAATACAATTAACAAAGAGTAAGTGGAAAAAAATAAATATAAATCTAAATGGTCATTCCCAGATATTTTTTAAGTTATAATAAATTTTTAAATTCATGTGATAGAGAGTTGGCTATAATAAGGAACTAGAAAATCAATTCAAGGATGGTCTCAGGTAGTTGAGGCTAAAATAGATCTGTATTGGTGATGGTATTTGTTTGGTATTGGGGCCTAGCCCCTCACTTCACAATCCTATAGTGATAATGGTGTCAGGTGCTTTGACAACATATATCATCAAACACATATTTATACTTGACTAGAAAACCAAGTCAACTTCCACCTTGGTGATGAAATCCAAGTAAGTAGACCTTGGGTAAAAGTTGTTTAATACTTTTTGGTGTTAAATGATTTGGAAGTGTGAGAAAAATTAAAATAGTGTGACTAAATTGGTAAATTAAAAACCTCTTATTTAGTCTATGTTTGTTACTTTAAGCAAGCAAGAAACAAAAATGAAAATTGAATTAATTACTAGTAAGATAGGTTAATTCCTTTGTTTTTGAAGAGTATAGAGTCGATTTAGGTGACATTATATGCAAAAAAATATAGAATAGATTCAATAGGGTTGATGCTCTCTATGGGAGTAAGATCTAGAAGAACATAGTTGAATAGATTGACTGATTCTTCTAAATAGGAAAGCAAGCTATAGAACTATGTCAATCCAGATGACCCAATTTGTTATAGGGTTATAGTTTTATAGACTAAAAATTATGAAAATTAGGATTGTAAATGAAGAATATAAATGACTAAGAAGGTAATAATGAACCTGCTAATTTTTTAAGATGTTGAATTTTCTATTTTTATGTTGTGTTGCTTAGATGATTATTTTTTTATACTATTAATAGAGTCACCTGGGTCAATGAAGTCTGCAAAACTATATGTTGAAAATGACCTACTAATAGAGTTGACTAAGTCGATTGAGTTTTCAAACCTATTGTTGAAAAATATAACTGATTCTTGTTGATTGATCTAGTTACATTTTGTTGGATAAGACCTACATAGAGAAATACATAGTCAATCAAAGTGACTATGCATTAAACTTGAGCATAGAATGTTAGACTATATCGATAGGTTTGATATAATATTGTAAAAATAAAAATATATTATAGATGATAATAAATAAATGTGTGAAATAAAACCTACTAGGTTTAGATTCATGTTGGGTTCACCAAAATGTATATAAGGAAAAGTTAAGTTGATCTACAAATCAATCATATATCAGAGAAGATAAATCATACTTACCCTTTCACTTGTTGGTACATTTAAATAATTGGGGTCATGACCAAAATGGATCCACTAGACCTAATCAAGGGGTCCCTTACCACAATAATATCACTATAGAGGGTTTCAAATCCTCTAGTTAAGCAACACCATGTGATAACCCTAACTAGGTCCTATGTTTTCTTATATCATAAATTAAATGACAAAGTAAAGTAAAATCTAACCTAGTATTCACCAAAGCTTGTGGCACAAAATGGGGGTAATAAACATGAAAGTAAAAATGCATAGAATAATTCTAATTAAGTTAATATATATATATATATATATATATATAAACTTAATTAGAATTATTCAAAATATATTCAAAATCCATTACTTATCCTACTTCTATTTAATAGACTAATATTTAGAGATACTTACCTTAAAGATGAACCCATTGAGACTCAATCTCTCCTTTGGTTGATGGTTCTTTGAAAGAGGTTGTTGTGCTTTGTAAGGATCACTAATATAGGAAAAAACATCTAAGACTTTTCCACAAGACAAAATTCTTCTCCTAGTGTAAACCCTAGTCAATGACTCCTCAATTAGAATGGTGGAAGAGAAAATTATAAATAAGTGCAAATGAATGATTAACTCTATCTACCTAAAAAATGGCAAAAAATATGTGTATATATAGTTGGATCTAACCCTAGACATTTTAAAAAAGTTTAGTTGATAGAGTCATCCCAATAGACCCTATATTGTTAATTAATAAAAGTAAGGTCCCAAACTAGGTTGGCCTTGGTTGACCAAGTCTCATAATGTGGTAATATAGTTTAATTATAGGGTCAACCTAGGACAAATTTATTTGATAAATGTCAAAAAAAAAAATTGGCTTAGGTAGGGGTTGTTTAGGGAAGTGAATTTTTTGGAGGAGCATGTAATGGAGGTTTTAAAGCTTATGCAATTGAATAATATAGGTTTGTGTTGGTTACAAGTGGTGTTATAGGGGATAAAAATCTTGTAAAGCACCAATGGTCTACCCACCCCTTTCTCAGTTCACCCTTTAAGGCATGCACTTAGAGAGAATTAGACTTGATGGGTTCCTACAAGAGATAAAGCATCAATAATTGATAAAGTTTGAAAATATTATGTGTATACACAATTTACATGTTCCCATTCTACACCACATAACAATATTATGAACATTGAGCAAGAGGTGCTCATATTATGCCAAATCTACAAAAGTATAGTATATTAATAACTTTAACAATTAATAATTCCATATTTGTATTGAATTATAGAATGGGCATGTGCCCATTCTATACAAGCTAATACTATATGATTCTTAACTGATAATGATATTATGTTGTGTAGAATGGGCACATGCCCATTCTATACATGATAAAAATATTATGAGTTTTAAGAATTTGTGTGATGGGAATTTGCCAATTCTATAGAAGATAAGACTATTGGATTCATAATTGATAATATTCTTATCTTTTTTGGAATGGCCATGTGCCCATTCAACACAAGATAGCATATTATGACCATTGATAAATAAGTGCTTATATTATGTCACCTTCAACACAGGTATAGTACATTAAGAATATTATCAATTAAGAATCCAATTTTTCTATGTGTATAATGTTTATTCATAAAACCATACAAGTTTTTGAAATTCCATGTGTTTTCATTAATAAAATTTGACCCCAAAAACATGTTTCAAAGAGGTATAAATAGAATTAGTGAGACCCACCAACTAGTTACATGAAATCCTACCCATATTCATCAAGGCTCCAAAATAAATTAAAATAATACACTAACTAAAAAGGAAAAGAACAAATGGGGGTCTAAATTATGGACACAACATTCTCACTTTGGGATGATTAAATCAAATACACTATTATATATTAGCTAAAATCTATAGGGGGACCACTGCCCAATTATTTTTGGGCCTCCTATATTTCCAACACTTGAATAATAATATTGGCATCCTAGTCTAACTTGGGAAGGTTGATAAGTATATCTCTCAAAATTACTTACCCTCATGCCATCAACTCTGTATGGGTCTTCTTAGGGTCCTGAAGGATGTTCTTAACTATATTAACTTTATTAATGTTACCCATGGCTTGCATGGCTAAATCTATTATGGTACTAGCTTTAGCTTTATTGGCCTTGATGATTTTCTTACTAAAATCATACCTAAACCCACCAAGGTGTACTCCAAAATCATCTTTGCTAATGATTATGGCATTTGGATTGAACAACATAGTGATGTTGACCTCTCTAAAATAGGCTAATATCTTGACTCTATTTTTATCCAATGGGATTATAGTAATTGTCATATCCCTAATCCAGTCCAAATAGGTTCTCATATAACCACTTAATACAAATTAAGATCCATTAGTGGCATGATGTTCAACAAAGGGAACATGCCATTATTGATCACCACTACCATATTTTTGCATTTATTATCCATTCTGATTATTTCCTATTAATATTCATGTGCCTTTTAATAGATCCCATTTTTTTGTGCTCTATAAATTAAATCACCTCCACTAAAGTGAATAAAATTAAAATAATACCACTTTAACCTTGTCTACCAATTTAAGAGGGAAGGTGATATTTACTTGAGACTCTAGGCTCTTTACTTTCTCTTTTATCTCCTCCATGATTTTCTCAATCATGTCATGAGAATCCCTTACCATTGAGACAAGATCTTCAACTATGTATTCCTACCCTATTATCTACCTCTTCCAGGTCAGAGAGAAAACATCCTCCTTCATTCACCACACAATATGGTCTCCTTCTTGGGGGAACCTTTGGGTCATGATTCTCTTCATTCTACTTATGTATTTATCAAACTTGAATTAGATGTTTAAGGTCCCTTAGTTTATCAGGTCTTTATAGCTCCTCTACCTGGAGTGTTCCAAATCAATTTCCTCATGTACTAGGCCCAAGGGCTACACAAGTAGTAACATTATATGATGAAACTATGGAAGTATATGGTGGAGACATGGATGAAGGGTCCTGAATGTGAGTGGGGCTTAGATAGAAGTTGAATATGTAGCTGGAGGGGTGAGAGAAAATTTTAGGGTGGTGAAGAGAGATTCCCATTATGTCATATGGGCCATGAGTTTCTTTTGTGTGAATTGAATAGAGGGTTATCTAATGACATGATAAATTTCAATCATCATCCTAAGAGAGGAGATGGGCATGATAATATTGAATCCATGGGGCCATGAACATATGAGTGTGGAGCCCATGGACTGATTTTTGTTGATGTGAGCCCAAGTTTATGTGGTGGCTAAGAGGAGGCATTAAAATTAAAAGGGAGGAAAATGAGGTTAAGTTGCGAAAGGTGGAATTTTTGAGCTGGTAGTTCCAGTAGGGTAGTCCTAATTTGATGACTACTTTATTAGGAAGTGAAAACTAGATGTGGAGAACTCTAAAAATCTTGGCCCCTTAAGTTTTGTCTAGTGTAAACCCTTCTTACAAAAAAGGTGGGATATTTATCCATGGGGAGATCACTTGAGGTTGGATCACTTGAAACTAATAGATAGGGAACTAAAACAATATGGGTTATAGATGTGCTAGGGGTAACTTGAGGAGTTGAAATTTTAAGGGAATTGAGATTCAAGAGAGTTTGAAACAACTAGAGGAACTAAAACTTTTGGAAGAGTTACAATAGGGCTTGAAACTAGAGGAGTATAAACAATAATGGGGAAATAACAAAATGTTTACTTGAAAAAGTTGGAATCACTAAGATTGCATGAATATTATAAAAGACATGGGAACCCATGGAAGCTTGGGTCTGAGATGAACCAACAAATGAAGTAATAACCTATGATATACACCCTGCATATGTAGAGGTAATTGGTTCAGCTACCATATAAGGGTGGACCTCTATAAATCTCTATTAAGATTCAAATCCACTTGAAAAATGCAATGTTTTCTTGATGATAGGTGATATTATCCATGTTGATGTTCCTACTAAAATAGTGGTGGCTAATGAATATGGGTAAATTGTTGAGTTGATTCCCTACATAATAATATTCTTAAGCTTATTTCTCATCCTTAGGGTGTTACCTGAGGGGTGGGACACACTAGATATATCTTCCAAGACCTTCATTCCATCTTGCTACTCTCAGAATGCCTTGACAATGTTAAACTTACTAATCAGACCCTCATCATTAGATGGGTTTAGGTCACATAGGTCATCTTCATGGGCCTCATGGTAATAGGTAATGTTAATCTTTGATTTATGAGCCACCACATGTTTGTAAACATTACCATAAGGATCCCATTATGTGTCACCATCGAATGGCAAGCTGAAGGATGGTTTATGTTTATCCATAGATTCTAGTGCTATGAAATTATTATACTCCTGATGGTCAATGACAAGTGGAAAAATGGGTAGGCTTTCTAGTCCTACAAATGTAGTGAGAAAAAACACCATTAACATATTGGTAGATAATTTATTACCCTGCCACTTTGTTAGTCACATAATAAGGCAAGTTGAAATGATGACCCCATATTCCCTCTATTTTTATAACTATGTATTTTTTGTAATACCAATAGGCCTCAATTATTGTGATAGAATCCATCATCACTTCAAATAATTTGGGAATTTTTACTTCATTGATATATAAATATAAAGGGGGATAAAAGTGATTGTAAATATTTTGAATGTAATTTTCATGGTGATGATTGTAGAGTTTGGAGTAGACTACACACACTAACTAGATGGAAGGTTTATAATGTGTTAATGATACATGAATGGATTTCATAGTTGTATAGGATATATCCATAATATAGGACATCATGTATAAATTTCCTTTGGCTTAGACTTAGACCACCCAATTTCCTATAAATAATGTGATTATTCCCTTCAGATTTGGGATTGTATTTCCCTCCATAATTATGATGAGAAGGGGAAGCCATAATTTTTTTTCATGCACTATATCACTTGCTCTGAATAACTAGTTAAGGAGTAGCATGCCAAACTTGAATCCCTCTCTGAAAGTTTTGTTTGTGTATGTGTTAATGTCTTCTTTCTTAACCCATCGATTTGAGTCCTCTTACCAATCCTCTATATTTTCCATGACATTATGATTCTTCATCCACTCATCTTTGACATATCTATCATAAGGAATGTCAAGCTCGTTGAGATGGTAATATCCTTGTAAATAATTTTTTGAGATATTAGTTATTTGATTGTGACTATTATCTATTTGAACCAAGTTATTCATGCATACAGAGAACATGATCATGTTGTACAAGATCTCACCACTAGGAATAACTTCCATCTCCACCATGGCTTTATGGTTTCCTAAGTGATGAATATTTATTAAGTCATCCATGAATTGAATTTATTCCTCATTACCTTCATCATTACTAGATGGTTTTTTCACATCATCACTTGCTTTAAAGACCTCATTGTAATGCTTAAATCAAAAAATTCCCTAGGTAAATGTGGAATCCCTGAACTCTTGAAGGTGCTTAGGGTTCGAGGATAAGGCTACCATTTTTTATGTTAATCTAGGACAAAACTATGAATTTTCTTTGTGAACAAAGAGATTTTTAGGCAACGGCTTGGATTATACTTCATTCACTTGATACTCAAGGCTCTGCTAGTTATAAATTAAGTAGATAATGGTAGTGTACTCAATCTTGTTAGGACCCTTTAGTCTTAATTCAAGTTCATAGTAATGGTGATGGTAATTCATAGAAGGTGTACTTACTTGAGTTGATATCTTTGTTTAAATTATCCACATTTTCTACTTTTAATTAGTGTTAAAGCTTAATTTTATCTTTAAATCCATTTTCGATGATGTGACCTACCTAGGTGGTGAACTTAGACTTTTCAAAAACCTTTGAGGGTTATAACCCACTAATATTTTGGATGCTTTAGAATGTATGGGTCATACACCAAAACTTTACTTTCTTATCACTTGAAGAACTTTTAAAGGCTATCAAGTGTCATTTGGGTGTTGAGGTGGACATCAAGTAGGTCCTTGGGGTTATATTGAATTAGGTATGTGGTCCTAGTCATATAAAATTATGGGTGTATGAACATGATGGTAGTATGTATTAATTGGTCAACACCTCTCAGGCCATATTATTGACACCACAATCAACATATTAATGCCATGTGGGATCTTCTAATCAATTAATACATCCCAAGTAGTATAATTTTTAGATGTATAATAGTGCTCTAGGAGGATAGTATAACACATGACTTATCTTACATGATATATCTACATCACTACTCTCCGAGTGAATAACTAGATAGATGCCACTTTTTTACTATTCAAAAATAAAATTTGACACTCGAATAAAAATCAAGTATAAAATCAATTAAAAGCATGAAAGGCTAACTTTATTTTCCAAAACAATAATAATATTTAGTACATTGATTAATAAGTGCTCATTTTATGCCTCATTATACACATGTCTAGTATATTAAGAATAACCACATGCTCATTCTAAAAATGTCCTAAACATTATCAATTAAAAATGAATTAGCCTTAAATTCTTCTGTAGAATTTTCATGTGCCTATTCTACACATGATAACAATATTATGAGCATGGAGAAAGAAGTGTTCATATTATGCCCATTCTACACAGGGCTAGTATATTAAGAATATTATCAATTAAGATTCTTATGTAAATTGGGCATGGGCCCATTCAAAAAATATTATTGGGTTTTTTTATTGATAATGTTTTTGTCTTATGTAGAAAGGGCATGTGCCCATTCTATATAAAATAACACTATTATTAGCGTTGAGTAATAAGTGTTCATATTATTCCCCATTTTACTGATTAACAAGATTATTCATTGTAATATTGAGTACAAAATGTATATCATGGGAATGCTCATGATCATGTCGTGACATCTGATAACCACATACATCATACACTATATTGATTATACTTCATGAAATCTCAAAGAAAGGAATAAAAATGGATAGTCACAATCAGTTCAAACAATTAAGAGATGAAAACAAAGCTTTAAATAACATAGTCAAAGAGGTTGAGTCACAAGTTTTAAAACTAAAAGAGAATGTATAATATATGAGTCAATTAACAATATAAATAATGAGTTTCAAACCTCCTACAATAGTGTATGGTCTCTACCTTTATGAACAATGGTTAAAATTTTAATTCATGAGAGTCTATTGTGACATGCCCAAACTAGTAAGTGCACCTCATGCCTTATTTGAAATATATAATAGTAACACTCCTAAGGATTAAACTCAATTATGTGAATTATATATACACAACTATGTTATTCCTCATGACTAGAATATAATCCAAACATGTACTTGGGTGATGTACTTCTAATATTTTTTCTTCTTATGAGGAATTAGTTTAGTATCATGAGAAAAAGAAAGAAACCAAATTAATGATCAAAGGGGAGGCTACTATGATATATGTGATAGAATAAGATTGAATTACATTAATGAACAAAAGGGAGGTAGTTTCAAGAACTAGGATAGAACAAACAGAGGCCCAAAATTAGTCCTTAGTATCAATCACAGAAACAATTCAAGAAACCTACAATGCTTGTTTGTTTAGATGTAATGAGATTACCCTTGAATTGAAAAGGAATGAGTCATTATCAAGGTATAATTTTAGTGTAGCTCTCAAAATGTGTGTCTATTGATATTTTTTATTGTGTTTAGTCTTAAAATCAAAATATGGTTTTATGGTTTAAAGTCATTTTCATGTTGACACTAAGAATAATAACTATTATGTAATATTTGCCACCATAGCTATAGAAAAGGCAAAGTAAAAACAAGTAGAAAATGAATATCAAAGACAAGTGACATTCCAAACCCCCTCCATATAAAATTGCTCCACCATCTATCCCACCTCACCAAGTCACCAACCTATCCACATCCAGTTCCACTTCACCTACATAATACCTGACTTCCCATGTTGAGAATAGAAGAAAATTGTGGAAGCCTACAGCCATAATGTGGCAACACACATCTACACATATACATTATAATATTGACAAAGATTTTTGATATCAAACATCTTTAGAAGAGATAAAAATACTCTCAAATAAAAGATGAGTCTTTTGACACTTTGAATGTAATATTGTATTTAGGTTTAATAGTGAATTGAAGGGAGAATAGATCCATCCTTCCATATTCATATCATGATCCTGCACTTGAGCTAAAGGAAATCATGAAAGATTATAATCATACCACAACATCATTTTACTTCATCACATCTCAAAAATAAATGCATAAGTGTATGGCCACAAGGAAAATATGTGTTTATTGATCCTTTGTATTTTAATTATTCTTAGCAATATATCATATGGATATCATCCAAAATTATAATATCATATAATTCTCAGATTTTAACATGTAATTATATGAAATATATTGATTTGGAGATCATAATAATATAATTTCAAACCATGAAATCCTATGTTCACACTGTGCCATTATTTAGGATAAATAAACACACTTTGTGTTATCTCCATTTCTTCATGACATCTCAATGTTAAGCACGGGATATACTGAGAGGGGGGTGAATCAGTATATCATATATCTTATAAATCTTTTCCTTAACCAAATTCCACTTAATCAAACATTCAAGATATGCAATAAAACTCAAACAATAAACACCACACAAGATAAAGAGAGACACTAGATATAATGTGGAAACCCAATGTGGGAAAAACCACAGAGAACAATCTCAAGTATATGAATGAGCACCAACCCAAATAATATTCACAAGCCAAGCTTGTAGGAGCACCATACCCCTTTACCGAGCACCAACCTAGCTACTATTTGTGAGCACCAACCCACATGAGCACCACATCCCTTTGTTGAGCACCAACCCAACTACTATTTGTGAGCACCAACCCATAGGAGCACCAACCCCTTTGCCAAGTACCAACCCAGCAAAAATTCATGAGCACCAACCCCTTTGCCAAGCACCAACTCAACAACAATTCATGAGCACCAACCCACAGGAGCACCAACCCCTTTGTGTATACCACACACCTATCTCTCAATGTTACTATCTCAAAAAATGATAGTTCAATACAACATCTCTTTCCTCTCTCTCACCTTTGCTCTTCTAAGCTAGATATTACAATATCAAATCAACCTCTATCTCCCATATTACAAATGGCTTCTCAATCCTTTATTTATAGCTTTCCAAATGACCTTTGGCCTTCCCCCTTTGTGACCCTTCAATCCTCATGGAAAATAGTGCCAAACTTGTATGACCCTTCATATTCTTGCCTTTGAAAAGTCATGTGGTGACCCTTCATGACCAAAAATGTCCTTCCCACTTTTGTCCTTATCTTGGTGACTTTTCGTATTCTTCAAAGTGTCCCTTCATGAGAAATTGCACCCTTACTCTTTTGTCTTCACTTGGTGACTCTTGGAATTTCCCAAGATGACTCTTCATGGGAAAATGTGTCCCATCCTTCTTTTTTCTTTACCTCATGGCTCTTCAACTTCTCCATGGGCCCTTCTTTTGTCTCATATGCAACCAAAAATATATTTGTTAATATTAAATAAATATTAACTCACATTAGCCAAGATAAACAACATTAAATGCAATGGGGCCTATATCACCAATAATGCTAGACCTTTGACATCAATGACAATATTTCCAACAATCTCCCCCTTTGTCATTGATGGCAACCTCAATCCTAAAATTTCCAAATGCTATCACCTGCACATACTGTCATCTGAAAACATACAGTAACTCCCCCTTACTATAGCAACCTGTACCTATTCCTTGTACCTATTTTTACACTTGTACCTATACCTATTATTCTCCCCCTTTGACATCAATGGAAAATGGCCTACTTGGAGCTAACACTTAGCTCCCCCTCAACTGATGTTGAACATCAATGGTAGGAAGTAATAGAAATTACTCCCAACTCCTATTGTAGATCTTTGAATGTATCCTTTGATCGTGCCTTTGAGAAGATATCTAATAAATCATTGCTTGTCCTTTGAGAATCTACAATCAACTTATTTGAATATTTTATTCTAATCTCACAACCTTCCACATGAAACTTTAAGGTGTATCCTTGATCACATATTTGACTTACACTCAATAGATTATGCTTACAAAACATTCTTAGATTTGGTCTTAATAATATCCAAACTTAAAATACCTTTTTTGGCTATCCTGGCAGTGGTTTTATCTTTGAATTTCACTATGCCACCATTGATCTTCTTTACTCTTATCTCTTGTCATATGCCTTGAACATCCGCTATCAACAAACCATGGCTGATCTTTATTTCTTACATGCAAATCTATTTGCACTGACATAAAATATTCAGGTTGTTTCTTCTGCTATGAACACGATTGAACATTCTTCCTGATGAATGGAACTTTGAAACTCTAATCCTTCTTCATTAAATTTGCATGAGTATCCTTCTCCTTCTTTCTGAAACTGTTAGCTCTTTTTCAACATTCTAATTTCTTGTGACCATAATCATTTGAAAAATTTTAAAACTTTTAAACACATATGCAAGAATCATTCTAATAGCCTCAAACCATAATACTAATGCAAAATTTTCTTCAAAAATCTATTCCCTCAAAAGATATACAAATTAATATGCCAACTCACCTTCTTGTCATGCAATATATTCAAGACCCAATAGCATCCACCATGCTTCAATTTTTCTTAAAAAGTGTCTCCTTGAAGCCTAGAAGAGACACCCCACACAAAAGGGTCCTAGAAATAAATCTCAGGAGATTCCCACATCTCCTATGTTTCTTCCTTAATCTTCTTGTGTTTTTATTTTAGAATCCGTTTAAGCATGTCTAACCTTTTTGACTTACTAGCCTTATCATTTATGATGTTCTTCTTCTTCTCAACTTTTGCAACTATCTTATCTTGACAAAGCTCATGCTCAAATGTAACAAGAGATTCTGCACAATCCTTCTTATCTGATTCTTTATCTACTATAGCAAGTAATTCATTTTCACTCTTAAACTCAACCTGATCAACCTTTACTATTTTAGGTCTCTAAACCTTAATTTGACTCTTCTTATATCTTTTAGGGGCTTTGTAACCTTTGACATACTTTGAAGATCTTTTTACTTATTTTGGACATAATTTAGCAATATGGCCAACCTTATGACAACAAAAGCAAACAATATTTCTCATACCTTTTCCTTGAATGTGACCGAGATCTCCCTTTGACTTATTTCTTCTCCTCATACAATCTCTTGCCCTATGACCAACATGATGACAAACAAAACAATGGCCATGAAAAGAATTTAAAAACTTGAAAGCATTGGGCTGCCTGATCAGCTTCTTTAATTTGCCTTCAAAACCTACATCCTTCTTTCCTTGAACTGATATTTCATGATCTTTCTCAACCTTGAGTATAAGCTTCTCATGATTATCCTTTAAAGATCCTAAATTAACCTTCAACTGATTACACTCTTCTTCTTTTGATGTTAAAATTGAATTTGCAACCTCTAACTGATTCTTAAGATCCTGAATAAATATCTTATTTTCTTTTTATTTTATTTCAACTCTTGATTCTCCTTCTTTAGTTACTTGGCCATCTTATGCTTTTCTTTGATCTACCTTCAAGCTGTTAAACCCTTTTTGAAGGAACCTGCTCTGATACCAATTATTAAGCACAGGATATACTGAGAGGGGGGGTGAATCAGTGTATCATATATCTTATAAATCTTTTTCTTAACCAAATTCTACATAATCAAACATTCAAGATAGAGAGAGACACCACACAAGATAGAGAGAGACACCAGATATAACATGGAAGCCCAATGTGAGAAAAACCACAGAGAACAATCAAGTATATGAATGAGCACCAACCCAAACAATATTTGCAATCCAAGCTTGTAGGAGCACCATACCCCTTTGTTGAGCACCAACCCAGCTACTATTCATGAGCACCAACCCACAAGAGCACCACACCCATTTGTCGATCACCAACCCAGCTACTATTTGTGAGTACCAACCCATAGGAGCACCAACCCCTTTGCCGAGCACAAACCCAGTAACAATTCGTGAGCACCAACCCATAGGAGCACCAACCCCTTTACCAAGCACCAACTTAGCAACAATTCATGAGCACCAACCCATAGGAACACCAACCCCTTTATGTATACCACACACCTATCTCTCAATGTTACTATCTCAACAAATGATAGTTCAATACAACATCTCTTTCCTCTCTCTCACCTTTGCTCTTCTAAGCTAGATATTACAATATCAAATCAACCTCTATCTCCCATATTAAAAATGGCTTCTCAAGCCTTTATTTATAGCTTTCCAAATGACCTTTGGCCTTCCACCTCTGTGACCCTTCAATCCTCATGTAAAATGGTGCCAAACTTGTATGACCCTTCATATTCTTGGCTTTGAAAAGTCATGTGGTGACCCTTCATGACCAAAAATGTCCTTCCCACTTTTGTCCTTATCTTGGTGACTTTTCGTATTCCTCAAAGTGTCCCTTCAAGAGAAATTGTGCCCTTACTCTTTTTTCTTCACTTGGTGACTCTTAGAATTCCCCAAGATCACTCTTCATGGGAAAATGCGTCCCATCCTTCTTTTGTCTTTACCCCGTGGCTCTTCGACTTCTCCATGGGCCCTTCTTTTATCTCATATGCAACCAAAAATATATTCATTAATATTAAATAAATATTAACTCACATTAGCCAAGATAAACAACATTAAATGAAATGGGACCTATATCACCAATAATGTTATACCTTTGACATCAATGACAATATTTCCAACACTCAAAGAATAAAACAAAGAAGAATAGTCATGAATAAGAGATGAGTATTTTGACACTTTGTATGTAATATTGTATTTAGTTTTAATAGTGAATTGAAGGGAGAATAGATCCATCCATCCATATTCATATCAAGATCATTTAAGTCTTTATATATATATATATATATATATATATAGACTTAAATATACAAAACATTTAGCTAGATTCTAATGAGCTCAAAATTTAATGTGTGCTTCTTGTAATGTTGATTGGATAATTTGTCATAAACCTAATTATTACATCATAAATACAAGTTATATATATAATTTTTATTTATGATGTAATACTTAGGTTTATGACAACTTATCCAATCAACATTACAAGAAGCACACATATTAAGTTTTGTGCTCATTAGAATCTAGCTAAATGTCTTGTATATTTCTCTTTTTATATTGGAAGGGAAAATATTATTTATAGTTTTTCACAAAAATATTATATTAAAATGAAATGAAACACAAATCCCCACATATCTTGATTTTGAAAACATAAAACTTAAAAATAGGTCATCAAATATCAACTAATATCTTTATATTTCAATGTATCCATATTCAAATTTATAAGCCAACATAATTCAGAGCTTTGAATATTGGATGTCATTTAAAATATTGAAAATATTCAAAAATATCATTATAGATACCACATACATAACATCTGAATATTATAGATATCCCAAGGTAGCTTACAACTTATTTTAGCTTCTATCAAATGATAAACTACTTATATTCATTGATTGTTTTAGAATGTTTGAGAAGGATTGAATAATGAAATAGACTAAGAGTATTATTATCACATAAATCTTGAATGATGAAGATGCAAAATGGTCAAAAAAAATAAGAACTATGCTTAATTATCAATATGCATTAATTAAGGGCTTACTCAAGCAGCTAAATTTCATTTAATGTAATAGTTCCTTCCAACTAATCTCAATCTATGATATTGATCTTCCATGCTTCAAATATCAACAACCTAAAATTTTTAGATATTAATAGGGTTTATAAAATTATATCACTTTGTGAGAAATATTGAAATAGAAATTTTGACCATTGAAATAGATTGAAAGTATTAATTCCCTAAAAAACCTAAACAATGAAGATGTAAATTGTCAAATGAAACAAGAAATGACCAATGCCCAATTCCAAATGCACATTATTTTCATTATTATTTTTATCTCTTCTACATTATTTTTTTATTTTATATGACTTCTTTATATGCTTTCCTACTCATTTTTCACTGGTGTAAGTTCAAAAATAAAAAAATTGCATCTTTTTTGTCATATCACACATTTAAACTTGTACAATTAGTATTTAAAACTTATAGATGAAACAACTAATAATTGTAGTATACCAATCCCCAAAAAAATTAAAAATTTTAGCGTTAGCTATAATTAATTTCATCAACTAGCCAATATTATATTTTGACATTAACCTCATTTAATTAATGAATCTATGGCCATCAAGAGTTATATGGGCCACACCTATATCCTCAAACTACGATCCTAACTAACAAATGGAAAAAAAAAATTGAATTAGAGATTTTAGGGTTTCATGATTTATAAAGTTATGAAAAAAGTTTAGAGAACCCATGTTTTTTATAATATAGATGACAATATCAATTCTCTGGAAGCATTTTATAATTTATATGAAATTGTACTTTTACTCTTATGAATATAATATTTATGATACGTCGTAATTTATAAGACTATAGGGTTATGATCAATTTATTTTGTGTACTAATAAATTTTTAAGATATTATAATTATGTCATATTTGTTTATTTTTCATGTTACAACTTTTTTGATATATATATATATATATATATATATATATATATATATATATATATATATATTGGTATTTTAGATTTTTTTGTTTAAGAATGAAAATTTGTGATTATATTGTAATTTATTGTTGTGTTATAATAATTTTTTTATAAAAAGAAAAGCATTTTTTTTAATTTAATTAATTTAGATTAATATTTTTAAGGATCGAGATTAATATTTCTAAACCCTTCCCATAATAGTCTAATATATTTTAGTTTACACTTTCTAAGAGATTTAAATTGTAAAAGTTTGTTTTTATAACATAAATATCTTTAATCAATGGGTACTAAAATTGCATCATGACACTTGTTTAAATATAATAGTCATAAATTTTGAAGGGCAATATTGAATGGATAATAGTCATTTTTTTTTTTTTGTAGACCAAGGCTACCCATCAAATTTAACTCTTATTAATACATGGAAGCTAGGCTTAAATTTAATAGTTGACCCTACTTGTCTCAAATTTTTTTATGACTATTATTTATTCAACATTTCCCTTTAAATGATAATATTATTTATAGTATAAGGAAGAAAAACTAGAGAATATATGTATGTGTGTGTGTGTGTGTGTGTGTGTGTGTGTGTGTGTGTGTGTGTGTGTGTGTGTGTGTGTGTGTGTGTGTGTGTGTGTGTGTGTGTGTGTGTGTGTGTGTGTGTGTGTGTGTGTGTGTGTATTTATATATATTAATATTAGTTACATGTCCCTTATAAAAAAATAACAAGTGTTACATGGAAGGACATCATAAAATCACAAACATATTGATAATGTAATTTATCAGCACATTCTATACATCATGTTTTATGATTTGAATACACAACATTAAGAGACACATGGCATAATTGAGTAGAGTCACATTATCACAAACTTTTATTTTCATCCTTTACCCATTTCAAATCTTATGAATGCATAGACATGTGGCATCTTCACATTATTGTAAAATTTTGTTATCATGTTATCCATTTCAAAACATGCAAACATGCAAAAGATCAAGATTAAGACATGTGGCATCATCACCAAAAGTGATGATGTCACAAAATTTTATTTTTTTGAGATTTAAATGAGTATTAAATGATAACATTATTATGGACCTATGTATAATGGGCACATGCCTATTCTACACATAATCTAGTATATTAAGAATATTATCACTTAAGAATCCAATATTATTAGTACTATCTTATGTAGAAGGAGCCATTATCAAAATATAGTCCTGCCTACTATGAATCATAAGCAATGTGTGCAATATGGACACCTTGATATTTTTATGGAATCTATCTATGATCTTACTCAATTAAAAGGAAATGTCTTACTCAGTCAATTTTTTTGGGACACACCTTGGTATGAGGAGAGGTGATGTTATTGCTCCTTATACAGTTATGACTATGTGGCTAGGGTACAACCAATAATCACCATAATTATGTTACTAGATACATCCTTATCTCATTAGATAACCTTGACATAGGCGTCATATCAATATCTTGATACATAGGGCCTGGGTAAAAACTATCAGTTGTATTTTTTATATAACACCTAAACCTATCAATATAAATAATTTTGATGTCTTCACAAATCATTTCATCATTTTTTGGGTGTCCATGCTAATGACCTTGAGAAACTCATGGTAGCATAAACAATGTCATTTAAGAAAGTAGGACATCATACTCCCATTCTTTGATGGGAAAATCATCATCATTATACTCCTTTGCCACTTTGACCTTCTCATAAATGATTATGTAATGAGGGAATTCCCAATGTAGAACTGTCAATTCATAAGTTGTGTCCTTGTATTTCTAGTTTTTTATGAATGAGAATAAAGAGGGATCTTGAGTCTGATTAGGAGCTACCATTATAATAGATTTTTAGACTTTATAGAGGAATTTTTAGAAGTGGTGAGGGAACAGTGATCTAGGTGGATCCATGTACCATTCCATTTTTAAAAGTCTTCAAATTTTGGTTGAACCATTTTCACATCATAGAATTCATCGAGAGCTTTTTGGCGCTTCTTCCAAAACACAAAACAGAGTCTGGATGCTCGAGATAAAGCTTGCTGAAGCATTCTTGTGACAGGATTAATAGGTGTCAAAAAGTGACGTGGCACTGTTTAAACATGCTAAGTGGTCCAATAACCATTTGACATGTGGCAAATGAATTGGTGTAAAAAAATTGGTTTGGTGTTTGTTTTTAGCCTCCGGTCTTTGACAGGTGGTCATATGAGGATCCGTGGGCCCCGTTATTTGCTCGTTGGGGGCCCTCAGTGAGAGTCAACACACTTTTATAGAGGGGTGCCTTGGCCTCTTATACTTCATATGTTATTGTTTACAACATTGTATTTAAGATACAAAGGCTGCTCAAACCCCACCAATGTGGGATAATTTTTTTCCACTTTATAATAAGACTTTTCAAACCTGCCATGCCATACCTTGCCACACAATGTCATGCCAAGGCCACTTGATAAGCATGCCAAGACCATGTGTTAACACACATTTTCCAATTCCAACCTAAGTTAGGCACTAAGATTAACCTTTGCACCTAAGTCTCCCCCTAAAAAGGGACGTTGGCATTCATCTTGGGGGTTGCCAACCCTTTTAAAGCTAATAAATAGTTTCAAACTCCCAAATGTGGGATAAATGATAAGTTTAAAGCACCCAAGAAGGAGGCCGATGACTTGAACCCTTGACCTGCCAAGCAAAAGAGATAAGTCTTGACTGCTTGAGCCACAGGCTTGGAAGTGATATAGGAGGAGTGAATTTCCATTTGAGGGTTATTAGGTAGCCGACTGTGTAAAGAATTAAGAAGGTCAGAGATTAATTTTATACTTTGTACGGCCTTGGGCCTTTATTTTCAAGTCTGAGAGATATTTATACAGGCAAGCAGAGACCAAGGAAGGTGAATTAGAGACTTGAATTTAATTTGTAATCCATTTGATGCATAAATTAATAGAAATGGTCCTCACTTCGAACGGACCCAGAGACGTAGGCTATTAAAGCCGAACTCCGTTATCAATTTGCTAGTGATTTCTTCTTATTATTCTCTATTGTTTTATAATTTTGATCTTCATTTTAATTCTGGTTTTAATTTCTTTATGCAAAATGTAAAGGGAAAGTCAAGAAATAGAAAGATCTTTTAAATTCAAAAGTGTGTTATTCGAATTTGCTACACTTGCATTTTCAGTTTTCAGATCAGATTTTTGATATCAGAGCAGTTGTTATTTAATAGTGATTGCTAGTGTATGTTGACAAGGTCTAAATCCCAAAAGGGTGAAGGAAAAATTGTTGAGTATAACCCAGAGATTGGCTCAAGGCATGCTTCAAGGATGGTCAAAGAAGAGATGGAATCTGAACAAGCTTTCTACCGAGATTTCATGGAGATGAGAAGCATGGTTGAGGAATTATACTATGAAAGACAAAATAAATCTGAGAATGAGAAAGGTGATTCACAAGAATCAAAAGGTAAAGAAACTGAAAAACCTTCTTCATCAGATGATGGTAAAAAAATTGTGGAATCTCTCCCTTCACTCAAATTGGATATTAAGTTTGAATTACCAATGTTTAATGGTGAAGTTAATGCCAAAAAATTGGATAACTGGGTCAAGCAAATAGAAGTTTATTATATGGTCCAAAAGATTGTAGGGGATAAATCAAAAATTCATTTGGCTACTCTTCATATGGGAGGCACAGTTCTCATCTAGTGGGAGATTAAGTTGAAGGAAACTAAGCTTCAAAAAGGTAACTCGATTTCTACTTGGAATGAATTTGTTGAAGAACTCAAAAAGCAATTTTATCCTTTAGGCTATATGCAACAAGCCATGATGGATTGCAAATTTTCAGACAAGAAAAAGGCCAAAATGTTTAAGATTATACACAGGAATTTAGGAAAAAAGATTTACTTTTGAATGTTCATCTTTACACACAAGAAACACTGCTAAAATATATAGGTGGGCTACATAGTTACTTAAGGCATATGATTTTTATGTTCAATCCCACTAATTTAGATGCATTATGTGTACAAGCCACTCATTTAGAGGATAGAGGAAACAATCAAAAGAATCTCTTCCTAAAGTTAAAAGTAAGCAATCTAATGTTAAGCAATCCAAAGGGGAAAAAAATTTATCAAGAAAGGGTAAATAGAAATCCACTTTTATTGTTAAAAAAGAAGGAGGAAAACCATTGTGTAATCATTTCAAGAAAAATCATGAGTCTAAGTGTTGAAAACTACACCCTGAGTTAAGGCCTAAAAGGTTTCAAAAGAAAGAAAAGAAGACTAATGCTATGGTTCAAGACTTAGGTTCAGATTCAGGTGATGAAACTAAGATCACAGCTATGGGATTGCATAATGATTCTTCTCTTTCAGTTTCTAGAATTAAGTCATCAAATGATGCATCTTATTCTAAATAGAATTTAGTGCATGTTGATAAGAAAATAAATGAATTGTTCCACATTAGAGTTGTTTCAAAACATACTAAGATTGACACTCTATTTGATAGTGGTTCACAAGCAAATTTAATTTCTGAAGAGGTTGTTAAGAAGTTAGGCTTACAAACCAATCCCCATCTGAAGCCTTATCCACTAGGTTGGGTGTGTGATAATACGAAGCTACAAGTCTCACAAACTTGTAGACTGAGGATTTTGATAACATCCAAGTTCGTAGATGAGGTTGAGTTGGATGTTGTCCCATTGGACATATGTGGGACTGTTTTGGGAAGCCCATATATTTATGATAGAAAAGCAATATGTTATAGAGAAGAAAATAAGTACTTGCTTGTTAAGGATGGCATTGAATATATAGTCAGAGCACATCACATTAAAACAAGTCTTTCCTTGGTTACAGTAGGGCAAATGAAAAGACTAGTTAATTCAAGCAAGACTTTTTGTCTCATGTTGATTAAGTCTAAGGAAAAAGAATATTCTCAGGCTTTGGAAAATTGTGATCCTAAGCACAAGAATGAATTTGTTGAAATCATTTATACTTATGATGATGTATTTTAGGATCCTAAGGGTTTGCCCCCTAAAAGGGGAGTTCAACATGAAATTCAGCTATTGTAGGATTCTCCTCTCCCTAACATTGACATGTACAGGTTATCAATGGTGGAAAATGAGGAAATCAAAAAATAGTTAATGGATCTATTAGATAGGGGTATTATTCGTCCAAGTTCATCTCCTATTAGTTCACCAATTATTTGGTGCCAAAGAAAGATGGAACTTGGCGAATATGTGTTGATTTTTGTGTTTTAAACAAAATTACTATTAAGAATCGTTACCCTCTTCCTCGTATTGATGATTTATTAGATCAATTAAAACATGCTATTTATTTCACTAAGTTAGATTTGAGAAGTGGATATCATCAAGTAAGAATTAGTGAAGGTGATGTTTGGAAAATTGCCTTCAAAACAAAACAAGGATTGTTTGAATGGCTTGTTATGCCTTTCAGGTTGTGTAATGCCCCGGCTACATTCATGAGATTGATGAATGATGTTTTTAGATAGTTCCTTGATGATTTTTTTATAGTTTACTTGGATGATATATTGATTTTCAACTAGTCTTGGGAAGAGCATGTGATCCACATTAAGAAAGTCATGGATGCATTACGAAAGGAAAAACTTTATTTAAAAATGTCAAAATGTGAATTTGGCAAGACCTCTTTGATATACTTGGGTTATATTATAGGACATGGTGAACTGAAAATTGATCCTGCAAAAGTAGCATCCATTGTTAACTGGCCTACACCCACTAATACAACTAAGGTTAGAATTTTTCTTGGTGTAGTACAATTTTGGAGAAAGTTTATTGCTCAATTTTCATATATTGCATCACCTTTGCATTCTTTGACAAGTGTGAAACAAGTCTTTCAGTGGGGAGGCAAACATAAAAAAGCCTTTGACACTTTGAAAGAAAAGATAAGTACTGCTCTGGTCTTGGCACTTCTTGATATACAATAACCATTTGAGATCAAGATGGATGCAAGTGAGTATGCTATGGGAGCCATTTTAATGCAAGGTAAGAAACTAGTTTGCTATCATTCTAAAACTTTCACAAGTGCAGTAAGAAAATATCCAACTTATGATAAGGAATTGTATGCCTTGGTTCAAAGTGTTAAAAAATGGAAACATTACTTAATGGGAAAAGAAACAATAATACATATAGATCATCAGCCCTTACAGTATCTCCAATCATAAACTAAGCTACAATAGTCTAGACATTTTTGTTGGATGGGTTTCTTACAACAATTTCATCTTGTAATTAGGTATAAAAAAGGTATTCAGAATAAGGTTGCAAATATGTTATCTAGGCCTCCTGTGGCTGTTGCATCTATTCTTTTAAAACATGGTTCTTTGTCTCATGAAAGTTATAAAGAACAATATGTTAATGATCTTGATTTTTAGGATGTCTATAAAGACTTGATGAGTAGTAGACAAGTAGAAGAATTGGACTATCATGTACAAAATGATCTTTTGTATCATTTGGGTAAACTTTGTATTCCTCAAAGTGAGAGGGTGCACATGATTAGAGAAGCACATACTTCTCTTATTTTTGGTCATTTTGGAGTTGCTAAAATAGTTGCACATTTGAAAATGTATTGTTACTGGCCCCGTATGTAGGAACATGTTTCCAAATATATTAAGCGATGTACTCTTTGTGCCACAAGCAAACCTAGTAACAGGAAACTAGGACTTTACACTCCTCTTCCTGTTCCTACTCACCCATGGGAAAGTATCTCCATGGATTTTGTGGGGAGTTTGCCTATGACACAAATAAAACATGACTATTTATATGTGGTTGTGGATAGATTTAGCAAGATGTGTGTTTTGATTCCTTGCACTAAGCAAATTACTGGGGAAGGCACTACACACTTGTTCTTTAAACATGTATGGGTTTATTTTGGTTTGCCTACTTCAATTATTTCTGATCATGATTCTTGATTTATTGGGTAGTTTTGGTCAAATTTGTGGGGACTAAAGGAAACTAAATTAAAAAAGAACACTACATTTCATCTGCAAACTGATGGGCAAATAGAGGTTGTGAACTAAACTATGGTACATTTGCTTAGGGGTTATAGTAATAAGCATCCAAAGTTATGGGATTAACAACTATGTTACATATAACATGCATATAACCAGGCACTTCATTCTTCTACTATGAAATCTCCATTTGAAGTTTGTTATGGATACTTGCCTAAATCTCCTCTAGATGTTTGCTATGGACGGGATATAGTTGTTGGTGAACCAAAAGAAGCCATTCGAGATAAGAAGTTCATTGAACAAATATAGCTCATACATCAAACTGTTCGTACTCAATTAGAGAAAAGTCAAGCCAAGTATAAAGCTAGACATGACAAACATCATGTTGATCACCAATTTGTTGTAGGTGATATGGTATGGCTTCACATCAGTAAGGAAAGACTGACAGGTGAAGGTAAAAATTTGAAACCAATCTGGTATGGTCCTTTTTAGATTATGGAAAAAATTGGTACGAATGCTTTCTGATTAGATTTACTATCTTACATGCATATTTATTCAGTTGTAAATGTGGAAAATATGAAATTGTATGAGCCTCTAATGATTATTGATCATGATGAAAGTGTATCCATTCCTTCTATTGATGATTTTGCTCTTGAATATCTAACAAAATTGCAGGAAGATACTATTCTTGATAAGAATGTGTAGACTTCACGAAGAGGTGATGTTGAATATCTTCATGTTGGTCTAAAAGGGATGCACCCAAACAAGGCCAAATGGATGGAAGCCAGAAGTGTGAGGGAGAAATACCCTCACCTCGTTACCAGTTAATTTCAAATTTTAGAGGTCCAAAAGTTCCCAGTGGGGAGGAGTGATCTAGGTGGATCCATGTACCGTTCCATTTTTAAAAGTCTTCAAATTCTGGTTGAACCATTTTCACATCATAGAATTCATCAAGATCTTTCTAGCGCCTCTTCCAGAATGCAAAATGGAGTCCAGATGCTCGAGATAAAGCTTGTTGAAGCATTCTTGTGACGGGATTAATAGGTGTTGAAAAGTAACGTGGCACTGTTTAAACATGCCAAGTGGTCCAATAACCATTTGACATGTGGCAAATGAATTGGTGTAAAAAAAACTGGTTTGGTGTTTATTTTTAGCCTCCGGTCTTTGACAAGTGGTCATATGAGGATCCGTGGGCCCCACTATTTACTCATTGGGGGCCCTCAGCGAGGGTTGACACACTTTTATAGAGGGGTGCCTTGGCCTCTTATACTTCATATGTTATTGTTTACAACATTGTATTTAAGATACAAAGGCTGCTCAAACCCCACCAATGTGGGATAATTGTTTTCCACTTTATAATAAGACTTTTCAAACCTGTCACACCATACCTTGCCACGCAATGTCGCGCCTAGACCACTTTATAAGCATGCCAAGACCATGTGTTAACACACATTTTCTAATGCCGGCCTATGTTAGGAACCAATATTAACCTTTGTGCCTAAGTCTCCCCCCAAAAAGGGATGTCGGCATTCATCTTGGGGGTTGCCAACCCTTTTACAGCTAATAAATAGTTTCAAACTCCCAAATGTGGGATAAATGATAAGTGTAAAGCACCCAAGAAGGAGGTCGATGACTTGAACCCTTAACCTACCAAGCAAAATAGATAAGTCTTGACCACTTGAGCCACAGGATTGGAAGTGATATAAGAGGAGTGAATTTCCATTTGAGGGGTATTAGGCAGTCGACTGTGTAAAGAATTAAGAAGGTCAGAGATTTATTTTATGCTTTGTACGGCCTTGGGGCTTTATTTTTAGGTCTGAGAGATATTTATATAGGAAAGCAGAGACCAAGGAAGGTGAATTGAAGACTTGAATTTAATTTGTAAGCCATTTGATGCACAAATTAATAGAAATGGTCCTCACTTCGAACGGACCCAGAGACATAGGCTATTAAAGTCAAACTCCGTTATCAATTTGCTGGTGATTCCTTCTAATTATTCTCTGCTATTTTATAATTTTGATCTTCATTTTAATTCTGGTTTTAATTTCTTTATGAAAAATTTAAAGGAAAATCAGGAAATAGAAAGATCTTTTAAATGCAAAAGTGTGTTATTCGAATTTGCTACACTTGCATTTTTAGTTTTCAGATCAAATAGAGAGCTTTGAATATTAAATTTTCTCCAATATTATGTTTGAAAATGAATTTAAAATTAATTTGAGACCTATAAGTCTAGTCATGGGGCATGGATCCAAGGTTAGTCATGGTCAAATCATTTTAATTAGTTATTTCCCAATGGTCCGTTATGGAAAACTTTCCATTTGAATTTGATCTTGTGACTTGTGGCTTTGCAGGAGCTTTCCTTGAGAGGTGTTGATTTATCATAGTATCTTATCAGTTGATTCGACCCTATTTTAATGTTTATTACACTCTTTAGTTTTGCACATATAAATTATCAAAGTATTACATGTCTTTTTTAGAAGTCACGAGTGATTCATGGTAGTATATAGCATTGTTGCACTGTTGTAAAACTTTATAACCAGTTATTTTATAATTATGACATGTGGAGGTGTGAGATGAATACACATGATATATTTTTTGTTTACAACACTTTTCAATACTAAGCTAATTTTTTATAAGAACATTTGTGATTGTTTTGTAAAATTTTACGATTGTTATAATAACATTTTAATAAAAATAATAACATAGTTTATGTTTTATGTAATTAAGTCAAATTAATATTTTTATATAATGATTCAAATTAATATTTCTAAAAACATCCTCTAATATTATTTATAAATAATATTTCTAAAAACATCCTTAGATTAAGAAAAAATAGAGAAAATATAAATATTTATTATTTTCTATGATTAATAGATACATCGATGATTTACAATAAAAAGTTAAATATTTTGTGTAGGTAAATGTCATTATTTAATAGTCAATTATTTTATATATGTTTATGTCAAGTTTTAATACTTAAATATATATTTTCAAACAACATTTATACCCATTTGATGTTTTTGGCACAAGTAAATATATAATTTCCATAATTCGATCAACAACGTGTGAATGTTTGGCATTTGAACTTCAGTGGGTATGGAAGGAGCCCACACAATTTACCAATAAATATGTTACATAATTTTTTCAAGTATTTAAAACTTGTTTTATGCAATGATAATTAATTATGATAATTCCCCATTATTTTCATGATACGTTGATATTGATGATGCATCGAATGATATTATTTGTTTTCACATGTTAAGATCACCTTACTCACATGTTATTCTTATTTTTATATATAGATTAATATTCATATCAATACATATATCCTTATATGAAACTTAGATTGAATTTAATTATTATAATACATTTTTTATTTCTTCTCACATTTATGTTTAATTTTTTAATCTTATAGGGTTTTACAAATTTGCTTTCATCTCACATTTATTTTTTATATTATAACATCAATTTCCCTTGCATTTGGAGAGAGTGATCATGTGGACTTATTTTCAAAATGCATCAAAGTTACATATGCTAGAGTGTGTCCAATCATGAGGATATTACATTGTAGATATGTGGGAAGAGGATTTATTTTTGTCGTTGTTGACGTAGTATTGGATGGAAAAGTACAATTTCCTTATTCATTTGATGAATTTTAAACTTTGGCATATGTTGATAATAAAGGATGCTACATTCCATGGGAAGAGAGTGAATTTTTAAAGCATGTAGATTCATCCATTCCTTTAGTTTGTATTGATTACATTTTTATTGACTTAGAGGATTATAATTCTATGGAAGAGGGAGATTAGAGTGATGACAATGAAAGAATCATCAATTATATAGGACCTAAAGATAAAATTTATTTTGTCACCAATAATTTCATTATAAAGTAAAACAATTATAGTAGAGATGATGACATAACCCAAGTATTTGTAACTCACTTACTATAATAACATAAAATTCATGAAAGAGATTGGGGCCCTTGACATTTGGTTAATGTTTAAAAATATGGTAAATTTATGTTGTGTTTGTTCAAACTTGATACAACCTAATAAATTGATATCTTGGCCAATAAAACATTTGATTTTATATGAAATAATAAGTAACTTTATGGTAAATAAATGTAATTCTCAATTGGATGGTTTGTACATTGTACATAGTGGTGAACACAATTTTAAGTTTAGAGGAGTTGTTTCCAAGTTGATCCATTTGTGCTCATCCATGAGTAAATATGTTATAGAGGGAACAATTAGAAATGTACTTAAATTAGACATGGTAAAATTTAAGGGATTGGATTTTTCAATACACTTGGTTTGCATATTTCTAACGTATTCAACCCTCCTTGAAAATTATCCTCCTTATCTAAAGGATCTCTCATACAATGGCCTGATAGGCAATTAGTTGACATAAATAGTTTTCCTCTAGATTTCAGATTCAAACAAGTCCTATATGAGGGTGAGGTGAATATGTGGGATGCATTATAAGAGAGACATCCAATTTATTTTTGTGCCATTAATTAAAAATATTCAAAAAAAGTGATCAAAAGACCCTACAATGTTAAAAAACATCAAAAATTGAATGCCCATCTAGCCAATTTGTCAAATTGAAATGTTGATGAGAATTAAAAATGGTCAATTTTGTTGGATGAAGTGGAAAATGTGAAAAATCATTATTGTGAATCTATCTATCTCAAAAAAATTCCCCTCACTTTAGTCTTATTTCTATGGCACAAAACTAGTGCCATGAATGAAGAAGATTGAAAGAATTTTGTGTTAGGTGCATTAACAACAAATGTCGTCTTTAATGTGGGTGACGAATATATAGAGGTACATAAAATGAAATTCAATGAGATGTATGTCTATTATAATGCATGTGATATGTAATTAGGTAATGATATGTACCTAGGGATATAATATATTGATGTATATGGGTTGATGGAGATGCTAACATGTGGTAGACATCCCTCTTAGTTAGTTATATAAGTCTAGTTTATTAGGATAAATGAGTAACTTGTGGAATTAGTGCATTGGGTAATGTTCAACATACATTGGGATTGGGAGGTTACCCATCCATTATTAGATATATAGTGGTCTATATAAAGGATTTAAATATCATTATAAATCAATTATTCAATCAATCATGTGTTGAGTCTTCTATTTGATAGAAAGATATTGGAGATTATACCCCTCAAAGTGGAATTGTAGAGGTATTCCTTCCTAAAGGAGTATTGTATGGTGTTGTCCTACCTTAAGGGTATTATTCTATTTCTACATATATGTAATATTTGGGCATCTTAGCCCACCAACATCTATTATGTTGTGTTGATCTACATTATATTCTACATATTTCCAATTATTATAAGTGTGTATCATAACAACATGTGACAAATATTATGCATACCTAAAGAGCACATTATATTGTCATAAATTAGACTGGATAAAGGTGACATGCATGTAGTAAATGGTCACATTGGAAACTATAAAGAAAGGTCAAATAAGGCCATAATAATTTCTTACATATCAAAAATGGTTGAGATAAATTCAGATATTTCTCCACATTTATCTCATTTTGTAGGACATGATGGAATAAAATTCCTTCAATGGTTTTTTTTTGCATTTTATACCCATAATTTAATGCAAAATAAGTCTAATGAGGAGCTTGAATTTTTGGAACTTCCACTAGTGTCATAACTAAGTTTTATAAAGATAATGGCCAAAATATTTCACAATGTTTCAATTGAAAAGAATTTTTTTTTTCCAAATTTGATGATATACATATTTGTATAAAAAATGTAGAACCACCACTTGCCTAGAATCACTCTCAAAACATGAAGAGGAATAAATATGGCACGATGAATACATTTAAAGTTATCATGCATGTTACTACTCCCATAGATCATAATCAGAGGAATAACCTCAAGAATTCTTGAGCATTGTAAATGATAAAATGAAAAAAATGAAAACTTCCATACCAAGGATAGAAAAAAGAAAAGTCAATAAGTAGTGTTATGAACCTCCTAGTTAATTTAACTGGTATGCTCACACATGGACACAATACCAAGGGTTTTAGCCACTTTGGCCTACCATCTTTTAAATGTGGATCAAACTACATAGTCATATTATTGGATTTGTGTCTCAGGAAGCTCAAATAACCCATCACTGATTATTATGGGGATTTATTGTAAAATTATGGATCATCCAAACCATATGATGATGCACTTTTACAAAATGAAGTACATGACAAATATAAAGGGTGCAAGGAAAAATTTATCCATGCTAAAGCAATTATTGTTGCAAGTACTAATGCTTCATTCAAAAAATAGATACTCATCCTTTACTTGAAACTAGATAATGTTTTGAGCGACAACAAGAATTGTACCTTGTTTTCATTTGCATCAATATTGACAACAATAAGGGTATTCAACATTGTTTATGTAATATTCCAACCATTGGGACACACACATGAGGATATAGATGGGACTTTTGGTAGATTAACAACATCATTATGAAAATTGGACACATTTTTTTTCCACATATCATGAACACTTACATAAAATTCCAAGATGGGTCAAGTACATGCATTCTTTACCTTATTAAGGAAGTGTATGGATTCAAGGCCTTCATAAATCCACACTTATTGGATGGAAACTGTAAGATAGTGAGTATTAGAAAACTAAATATGTTCACATTCCATTTTTTGGATATCATTTCAGTGATGGAATATAAAGCAATAATAAATGCTCTCCAATGGTATCATCCAATCCCAATCTAGCATACAAAGGATAATGGTGAACCAAACTTATCATAAGGACAACCTCTTATAGAAGCTTTCAAATAACTAAAAGAAATGTATGATCTTAAAAAAGGGAATAAAATCATATGTTGAACATTGGGGAAAAATTGCAACAAGCAGAGGTAAAGAATACTAGCTTCTAAAGATAACATATTGGTAAAATGTTTTGTGTACTTTAGATAAACTATTTGTAAATTGTAACAAGATGTCAAATGTTTTTTTTTTCCATGAAAAATATAAGGTAATGACACATATGACCAAATAATGGGATTTGCACATTTTCATAGACAAGACTACATTAATCATCATATCCTAAGTAATTATGATATATATGTTGGGCTTATTTGTGGAATATCTAAACAAGCATTCAATCATTGATGTATGTGTATGTGGGATAGATGTCTCTAGTATGTACAACAAATGAAAATGAAAATATATGGATGGAAAGGGTAGATGGGGGTATTTACCTTAAACCAAATGGTGAGAATATGGCTAAAAGGTGAGGATTCAATATTATAAACCCTCAAGGAGAGAAGTGGTGAAGCATTGTATCAAGACTATTTGATGCCTAATTAAACATGGATCAAATTAGATGAAATTAGATAATACATTGATGTAGATATCATAATGTGTGCATTGACACCAAATAAAAACTAGAAAGGAGGATCAATTAATATTCTTAAAAAATTACATGAGGCCATTATTTCATACCTTGTACTACTTAAACAAGGTATTGAATGCTAAGGTGAAACTATTGAAGGACATAAAGTAATATGTGATATCATCTTGGCCTAGGATGTGGGTTTTTTGAAATTTTTATTCTAAAGCATGATCTAATAACTTGGCCTTACATTTGTATCATAATTATTTAATATGAATTAAATATTGATATTGATTGCTTCCATTTAACTAGCTTCTATTCAATCTTCTTGGTCTTGTTTCTATTCAAGCTTCTTATTATTGACCCATTAAAGGGGTAACTATATTATTCATCAAATATGAGTGTAAGATTAATATTTAATTCAAAAAAATTATAATTTTGTAGATCCAATAATATATTTTAAGTAATTTTTAGTATGAAATGAAAATATTTTTCAAATACTAGCATTATTCTACTTAAGTTCATGGGAGATGCGCTACTAGAGATGCAACACTATAAGTTTTGGGGTTCACACTAAGTTGTTCATATGTGTTTTAAAAACATAACAGATGTTGGTGATGTAATAAGGAGAGTTTTATGATGTATTGAAATACAAGGAAATTATTTCAAGTTTAATTTTAGGTCATTAGGAATCCATGGAGTCATGAAGGTATATTTTGTTCTTAAGGTGATGTCAACAAAAAGTGTGGATCTATTGAAAATTTTAGTCCACTTTACCTCTCCATATGCTCACCTTTTCATTCTCACATATGTTAACATACTAGGGATCATATGTAAAATTTAAAATAAAAGGGGCCTCCATGAATATGTTAATTAATGGATTTCACGTTAGGTTGTGATTGGGTATGTTAGTTGTGAAGATATCATGTATGTGGTGGCATGAAACTAAAAATTATGAGCTTGGATTTTAAAAACTTTTGAGTGGATGCATATATTCATAGACAAGACAAAATTAATCATGACATTGATGTGGGCATGAACACCCAAAAAAATGAAAAGGAGGATTGTTTAAGATACCTGGAAAAGGGCATGAGTCTATTGAAACATACTTTGCACTACTTGAATAGAGTAATGAATGCTTAAAGTTGAAACTATTAAAGGTTATAGATTAATATGTCATATCATATTTCCCTAAGATATGGGTTTTTTAAAATTTATATTCCAAATCACGCTCCAATAACTTGCCTTATATTTGAACTATTTTTTAATATGAATTGAAGATTGATATTTATTTCATTGAATTTTTTTTCATACATGTGGAAAACTTACATTAATACCTTAAGAGTGTGATGGTATTGTTTATTAAATATGAGTGGAAGAGTAATATTTATTTTAGACTATTAGTTTGTATAATTATTGAGCTAAGAATATATTTTAATTAATGTTTAATCATGTAATATTTTTTTAATAAAAATGTGTATTTATTGGAACTATTTTACTTGATTTCATGGGAGATGTGCCAATAGTCATGCACCATAAGTTTTGATGTTCACACTTTTTGATGTGTGTTTTATGAACACAAGTTATAAATCTAGATATGTAAGACAAAGAGGGGTGTGAAATGTTAAACTACAAGGAAATTATTTCAAGTTTAGATTTGGGTTTGAAAACTTTTAAATGACTTTATTCACATTCTATGGACCCATTAAACCTTTATCTTCACTCTATATATTATTGCTTGCACAATATGTCCCATTTTTAGAATGAAAATGGGGACCCTCTTTTTTCTTTGGAGTCT
Organism: Torreya grandis; assembly: GCA_037957365.1. Classification (NCBI taxonomy): domain Eukaryota; kingdom Viridiplantae; phylum Streptophyta; class Pinopsida; order Cupressales; family Taxaceae; genus Torreya; species Torreya grandis. The sequence goes on from JARHVA010000140.1 coordinate 1,866,040, forward strand.
GGTCTTATACTTTTTAGGAGTTCATTATGGTTGATTGGTTCAAATCAGCCTTCGTGGCAATCTACTAGATGGTTAGTTACAAGTGATTGAATGGGGTTTACTTTAATGTCTTTGCATTTCCTCAATTTAGACAAAGCTTTTATCTAGGAGAGAATTAGTTTAAAATATCTGAATTTGGATAGTTCTATTAAGTCTTGGTCTATCTTCATGCTTGTGTTTTGAAACACTTTTTTTTTTAAAAAACTTTCTTTTTATATCATTTCACCTTAGATTTATGCAAGTTATCTAATTATTTCAAAGTTTTATTACGTATTTTCCATATAAATTTAGTCTATTTTTATTTCATTTTGATTCAAAATGACTAAGAGTTCATACAGACCATTATTTAACTTAGTCACTTTTCTATAAAATAGACTAAATTAGCTTTGGATCAAGCAAATGACTAAGTGATTTCATAGTTTTTCATTTTATATTTAGTAACTTTTGACTTTAGACTTAGTCATTTTAATTTTAATTTCCATAGTTGTTTATTTTCAAATACTTAATTATTTATTTTCAAATGCTTAGCCATTGGTTTTTTAAACCAAAGTCCTTGACTATGCCTTTTCATATTGTGCTCGTAGGTACCTAGAGAAAATCTCTATGCCACATGTCAAAATCTCACTGATGCACAACTTTGGTAAAAGAGTAGTCAAAAGTTTTATGTGAGTAAGAGTTTATAAAATTTCTAAAGACTTCAAAAAAAATGTTCAAATTTTTGTCTTTAGAGAAAATGTTGTGACTTTTTTAGAGTAAAAGTCACAAACAAAAGTTCTAAAGGATTCTCAAAAGTTTAGTCAAAGTTCGGGAGAAAGGACTAAGTTAGAAAGTTTTATATCAGCCTTCGCATTTTTTGGAAAGGAGGTGGTCTTTGTGAGAATTATCTAAGTCTTATACTCTTCGATAAAATTGTCAAGAATGAGTCAAAAAAATTATGTGAAAGTCATAAAGAAGACAAAAGTTTTGAAAATTTCATAAAAAACATTCAATTATTAGGTCTTCAAAAAAAGTGTTATGATTTTATCTAACTTTTGCAAACTAAATTTATAAAAACAAAACTTGTGAAGGCTTGGACCTCCAAAAAAAATCATGAAGAAGGAAGAGATCCTGTAGCACTTTGTAAGAATTTTATAAGTGTTTTGATCTTCAGAAAAAGTGTTACAAAGACTAGTTGAAACATTTTTTATGAACAAAAGTTCTAAAGACCAATACCTAGATAGAAGTTATGACAAAAAAAGTTTTGAAGGCTAAGGCAAAAGTAAAAAAAATAATAAAAAAAGTTAGAACTTTTATGCAAGGGCTCAAAGATAAAACTTACAAAGACCAAGTTTGGAATAAAAATTTTGATGACAAAACTTGTGAAGACTAAGTTAGAACAAAAGTTTTGAAGGTCAAACCTTGAACACAAATCATGACAACATAAGATCCAAAGAGTTGGGTCTTTAAAATTAATGAGTCAGAGGTCTTGCAAAAATCATGAAAAATTAAGGAAAGTCTCTCCCTTTCACAATAATTTTTGTCACATATTTTGCTCGATAAGGCTTTGGCAAATAATGTGAAGATAGAAAAAGTCATGAAGGCTAAAATTTGAATGAAGTTCATGAAGATAGAGGCCCTGAGGAAAAACCATGTGGTGGCTCTTCAGAGAGCCTATAAGCATGAGAGCTCAGATCTATTGACCATTGGATTAAAGTATAAAGAGTCAAGGAAGAAATGCATAGAAATTTAAAAATAAAAGCTCAATTTATTGGGAGGATGTATAGATGATATGTGGCAGCTTCCTAGAAACCCAAAAACATATCATAGTAAAGGACATGTTATCTATGCAACCAACAAGGCACGAGCCTAAATTTGATGGCTTGTCTAGCTATCAAACCTGTCAAGACTCTAACAATGGACTACGCATCCAATTTGATTTATATAATCAAATCATAGCCTAACTAAATCATGAATAATATAGGTATTATTAGCATGGCATGCATAGTGGAATCAAGCATAGAGCATAAAATACAAACGTATCCTTAAAGAGGTAGGGAAATTGATTGTGAAAAAGCATGGATGACTGATAGTCCTGATAAAATCCCAAATGCTTTCAACTTCCAGAGTTTAATAGAGGCATGGTTTGATTGTGCTAATTCTGGGTATGCCTTAATTATATCATAGATTTAGATCCACCTACTCAACCACACTCCCTCAACTGCATTGATGATTATTGTAACCACCCCATTAGTGGGTGAATTTCAATTCAAATTTGTAGTCAAACTCCTTAATCATGCATGCCTATATAAGATCGACTCTTTGATGTAATAAGGTATGGTATTTTTTAGGACAAAGAGGATTATGCCTAGGTTGTTCTTTTTAGGATCAAAAGAGACTATGCTTGGATAGTTCCTTTAGATTATAACTTAAAGTAATAGATTAGTCATTTTCCTTTCATGCATTTCCTTTCTTTCTAGATTAATTTTCTATGTAGAGCTTGTTTGAAAGTTGATTCAATAGCTCATTGAGCATTTGATGAATCCCAAATGATATTTAATAAAAACACCTTTAATCTAAAATCTTTGTCATTTGATAGACTTGGTCTACACATGTATGTGGTGACTCTATTTTCTTCTTTGTCTCTATTACTTCATTCCACAGACTGTTACACCATCCTTTATTGGTGTTGCGTTAGGTGTTGCTCAAATAAGGAGTAGTTACTCTAGGGTTTGTTTACTCAATAGAACCAAATTGGCTGACATTAGAAAGTGGAATCATTTTTTATCTTTTTCCCTACCCTTTTCTCTTTTTCCTTTCTTTATCAATCTATTAGATTAAATTAACTTAGGTTTTGAGGTGCAGTATGAATCAAACATTTTAATTTGATTGCATGCTCCTTCATTTATCTATTAATCATTTATGCATTGTCTAAATTGTAAGCAATAAACATTTTCATTTCAAATCATATATTTATTCATAGTTAAATCATTATATTAGTTCCTTAGACATAATCTCTTTATTTTAAAACATCTTGATCTATCTAAAATACAAACTAAAGACCCTTGACATGCTATAGTCACAACAAACCAATTGGGTTACCCTGTGTACCAAGACCTGATAACCAAGACCTTAGGGAGATTTATTCATGTAAGTATTCTTTTAGAAGAGGAAGGGATTAACAACCCCTACCTATTTTTGGCTATGTTGATATACCTCATAACACTATCTTTCTTCCACATTAGTGGATTCCCTACAAAAAATAAATAAATATATAATAACTATCAAAACAAGATCATGGGATCACATAGTCATGAACTCTCCTAGAGCACATCTTAAATTTAAATTAAAAGGGTTATTTTTTGACATTTTAATCTATGTATTTTACATAAGTTAGACTATGACTAGGTCTATTAATCATGAAGATATCATGTACTATGTGGCATGACACTAAATGTGAATCTTGATTTAAAACACATCAGTGTGGTTGTGAAGTGATTATTTATTTCACATATCATGTTATATAAAGTGTGAAATTTTGAAAGTGTGATTAATGTATGTGGTCTCCACTTTGGTTTTACAAGAACATGGAAATTCTACACAAGATAGGAATAATATGAGTAATAGAGGCATATATTATTATATAGAGTAGAATGGACACATGCCCATTCTACACACTGATATAAGAATAATGACCTCTAAATAGATTATATGAGAAATATAATCTTATGTTATTTTCTAGTGTATAATGGGTAAATGTTCATTCTACAAAAGATAAGAATAATGACAATTATGTTTTACATTGTGCACATGGGCAATGAAAAGTGTTGTCCAAAATGTGTATATGGTGTAAGTATGTTTTACAATGTTGCTTTTATATTTGTAAATATTCCATGTTATGATGTGATTGGTTAATATATGGTAAAATTTGGATAATTATTAAATATTACTATAATAACTATTAGGTAATTTTATGACAACTATAGGGTCACATTATATAAATTATCAGGACCCATGCTCAACTATTAGCCCATTTCATCTAATATGAATTTAAATGTGAAAAAAAAATTAAGATATAATTATAATATAACTCCACACTAGACATTAGAATCTAATAATAGCTATATTGGAATCTAATATCACACTAATTAAAACCAATAATAATAATATTGGAATATGATATCCCATTAGTTAAAAACCAATAATAGCAATATGGAAATCCAATTTTAACAATTATGAAACTAAAAATGGCAATACTATAAGTTCATATTCTTAGGAATGTGTCCTTATTTAATGAAATGATGGTTTATTATTAATTTATTATTTAATGTGTTATTTACTTTAGTTTATATTTAGTTATTTTAGCATAGTAGATTTCATAGTTTAATATATGACTTTATTTCTAACTTGGTAATATTTTACTTATTTTTCTCTTGACTATATTTTTCTTGTAGTCATCTAAAATGTCATTTTAGTGCAATGAGTGTTGCTTGAGACCACCTTATACAGTTTATCCCTAGACCTATCTTATGGCCTCTCTTAATCATTTATCAGCTCTTATACAATCCAAATTATTCCTAAATACACCAAAAGTAGCACTAAGCCATCCCCTAGGTACCCAAGCCCCTTGTTGACCAATTTCTTCCACTTGAACATTAGCACGGCCCTTTGGACACTAGTGCACTGCACTATTGACATGGTGATCATGATAGTATCCCTTAGCTCCTTACACCCCCAATAGATATCTTCTCATTCCCTAAAGCACTCCTAGGGTTGACCTAGACCTATTTAACTTCTTGACAAACACCAGAATGCTATATGTAGACCAATTTCATTCACTCATCCACTAGATGGAAATTAGATGTAAATACTCATAAAAAAACTTAAAAATAGTTGTGTAAATCACGGTTATGGATCCATATTTTACCCTAATTTTACATACACTCATCTACAACATCCCAAAGCTCAAATTACTTACATTTATAGTCTTAAGTCACACTCAAATGAACACTCATATTAGCATTCACTTGCACTTTCACTAGCACTTAGATTGGAAGAATTACATCATTTTTTATCCCCTTTTGAGGTATTGGTATGTAGGAAACACTCAACACATGGGGTTTTGACATCACATTCAACCTACCCTACTAATTTTAATCTTTTATACTTGTGCTCATCAATTACCCTAAAAAATATGGAGGCCTAGGTTTTCACATGTAAATCAGTCAAAAATAAGGAATAAATAGTGAATCAGCATTCATACACTTAGCTAGAGGTGTCTCAGGACCAGGCAAAGCTCCACCTAGAAGATCATTGTCCCTACTTACAAAAGGACATTGTCATGCCCTAGAAGACACTAGTGCAGTGTACTACTATCCATAAGACTGCACTATTATCTAGGAGAGGTTTTGACTCTTATTTTTAGTTCATGACACTTTGTAGGGTCTTTTTACCATTTTTTAGCCTATAATTCATCCACCTAAGTTAGTTTCTATCTAATTACATCTCTTCTAGTTCATTTTCTATTTATAGAACAATCAAAAAAGTCAATTATTATATAAATTAGAGGCTATAATTATTTCATGTTTATTCCCTGATTTATTATTCCATAACTTTAGCAAACTAGGGTTTTACATTCCATAATCCCCTTAAATGTTAAATCATTTAGTGAACCCAACTTACTTGGAATACTGTAAAAACCTATTCCCATATGATCTTAGGGTTTATATCCTTCTTTTTCTTATTTCCATTTATTGTGTTAGGCTTTTAAGATTTCATATATTCTGTTATAGCATCCCTCTTTTGTTTTGTTTACTATATGCCATCTAAAAAAGTTATATCTCTTCCTTTATGAAGAAGTGTTAGAGTTAGTGGTAACCCTATTATGCATACCAAAATTCCTTTCATCTGAGCCTATACCATGCATAAAGGACTAGTTATAACCCCACTCATTGATCCTTTACATCTTGATTATGTGGACTTTAATGATAATACATTATAACATGATTAATACAATTAAGATATTGATGATACATAATATAAGACTCGAGACACACATCCTCCCTCGATAATGACAATCTAATAATTACTAAATATGAATTATTATAAATTTTTAGAGATATAATTTGAGAACATCCCCATGATATGCATATATTTTACAAACTATATTGGAAATCAAGAACACATCACTTGATCAATCCTCCAGTCTCATAAATAATAATATTTTTACACCTACTACAAGGACAACTTAGACTCTATAAAAACCAACTACAACTAGTTAACCCTCACCAATGTCATAGCCTCTAGTGGTTAGTTCACATCTCTCTTATTCATATGTACAATCCCTTCGATAAGAGATCAATTATCTGTAGTGAAAGGTGTTTCATCTTAAACGAGGTGATACTAGACCATCTTATGTTTTGGATTCTCATATGCTCCTACATACACCTTTGGCATAGCATATAGTGGAAACTCCTTTTCCCTCTATATTTGTGGCACTGAAACTTACTCTATATGATGGTAAAGGTGACCCAGATCATCATCTATAAACTTTTCACATAACATGCTTGGACTACGTATCCAATGGTTGGCTCCTCATGAAGTTGTTCCCTTATAGTTTAAAGTACTTTGCATTATATTGGTTCTAAGATATTCCCAATAAAGCTATCACAATATTTAATCCACTATTAGATATGTTTTTAACACACTTTTAAATCAATATCAATGATAAAGTTTCATACACTCAAGTTTCACAACTCAAGCAAAAATACAATGAGCCAATAGTTAAATATGTCTTGCAATATAAAACTATATTAGAAAAGATGACTAACCCCATGGTAGATAGAGAACTCTAGGACATATTCAAGTAGAATTTATTAATATCATTACATGAATTCATACTATTTAAAAAGTTTCCATCAATCACATATTCATTCCATACAATGAAAGAATGGGAAGTCAATCTTCTCTCCATGGGCAAATTAAAGTACACAATTAGATCAAATTAAAATAATAAGAGTTATAATAAGTCATCATACAAGGTGAGGCCCACTAAAAACAAGAATGATCAAAATATAATGGTTAATGTAACCTCAGATATAGCTCCTTGCATGGTTTTATCAACTCTTCCAATCACAAATATTCCTAAATCACTAGTACATGTTCTCCAGTAACTCTTAGAATGCAACATCATATCTCTCCCTCCCATCAAATAGGTTGATATTACTAGGCATTTTCTAAAGAGTTAAGATGCCAATGCATTTTATGACTATCACAGGGCACCAGACCACACTATGGATAGATGCATCATCTTATGACATAAGATACAATATTTGATAGATGTTAATATCATTGATGTCAGCACTCCCACAAAGGTACCTTGAGCACAACCAATGGAAGAAAAAGCATTACAAAGATTTTTAGATCAATTTCCAAATCACATGGCTAATGAGATAATAAGCACTTTTAGTGTTCATTATACTTATCAAGTGCATCCACCACTATCATATTATCATACTCATACGATGGACACACACCCTCTGAATAACATCATTGGTGTGTAACATACTACATTGCCTTCTAGACCTCCTATCACTTTCTCAGAGTAGGAGATAGTTGATGAAGACTCATATTTATATGCACTCTTTATATGAGCTTATATTGATCATCATCCTATTCAAAATGTTATGGTTGATAATGGGTCAAGCATTAATTTGTGTATTATTACACTTATACAACACTTGGGTTATTCAGATCAGGATATTTCTTAGGTAGATATAGTTACTCATGGTTTCAATGGACATATTTAGAGCTCCATCAAGGAGATAATCATTCCATTACAAGTTGTCCTCACATATGTGGCCACCTGATTCTTAGTGGTACTTAGTTTTGGCACATTTGACATGTTATTGGGTAGAACTTAGATATAATAGCTTCAATCCATTCTATCCACCATACACAGATTCTTAAATATATAGATGTTAATCAGGTGTATATTCAAGGTCACTCCATATGCATATCATTTACCTATTACACAACTAGTTACATAGAATACACCAGTTAGAGATTTGCATATAACTTTTATTAACACACCTCTAATATCAATTGAGCCACCCGTGCAGATGAGATCTACTCCTATAACATTACCACGTATATATAGTCTCCCATAGAGACCTATATTAGAGAGACCCATATATTAGAGACATGTTATGGATTCTATAAAGCCTCTCCCTACACCATTATCATCTAGATTAATGTTATAGTATAGAAGACCCATGCCAATCACATCTTATTCTACTAGATTGGTTCCTAAGAACCCCATAGTTCACAAGCCTATTCAGTTAACTCTGCAAATTCATAGTCCTACTCAAAAGTTAGTTTTATCTATAGACTACTTAGTACATCTAATTTAAATATCTTTGATACCTCCTCACATAGTGTAGGTATTCAATCAAGACACCTTGATAGTGAGTCTCTTATGAGTTAGTATGTTCTTCACAATTTACTTGTAAATAGTTTATTTTCCTTTATTCCTTTTATTTAATTTCATTTTTATGTTGATTTTACATAACTTATACTCATAAAACACAAAAATCATATAACATTTTCAAAAATACATAAACATTCAATTATTTGCTTTGAAAATAAAAATATTATGTTGTATGCATTTCCATGTTTACATTCCTTATATTATCCAGGTACTACATATGTTATCTATGTTAGTATAGTTAGTTTTATCATACATATATGCTTCACTTATTCTCTTTGAGTGTTTATAGATAATTATAGAACTTAGATCCTCTGCATAGATCTATATTTGTTACTATCTACCCACTGGAGGCACATGCACAGATACGCATATTCAACATTGATACATTCATCCATTGGGGGCATCATACTACATAGTTTATGGTTTGATAGGTTATATCTTCCTATACTCCATATCATATATTTAGCATTGATTATATATTTATATTGATCATCCTATGCTACACATATTTTTTGTTGACTACTACTTGTATAGACTCAAATTATATGCATCTTTACTCTTATATGGATTTATACAACATGTTTATGCATATTTTCATTTCTAGATTTACTAGTTTAGATCTGATTATATCTCATTTCTTCTACATACATTTGATGGCATTTGAAAATGTCATTTTCCTATGGCTCAAAGCTAATTCCTTTCATTATAGGTATGCTTTGTACATGTTCCCATGTCCTTGTGTGTGCCTTCTTGATTGTGTATGCAGACATTTGAACAAGACCTATGTGGATCTAATCCAACATTGTCTATTGTTTGCCTATGTGTACATTTTAATATGTCCTTGTACATATCTCTTTCTTAGAATCAGTAACATGTGCCCATGTCCCTTTTATTATGGCCCCTTGGCCTACTTTGCATGCCTCATGTGTTTGTATGCATGATTTCATGTATGAATCATGGCCATGACACTTGTATCTTTTTTGTTACACTCATATCCAATATGTGATTCCATGAGGGACCTCATTCATCTCCCCTTCCTCCTTTGGTGCCTTGATGGACATCATGCCCCATCCCCCTAGGTAGTTTACTCAAATTATAATGAGATTTGTTATTAATATACATGCTTACATTGTTCTATATATCTTGAGAACCATGTGAATCCTAGATCGAACATATATCATACATTACCAACTTATTCTTAGATCACTTTACATTCTAATGTCATGTATACATATTATATTGGTTTATCATGAATTTATAATATGTTTTTAGTCTAACGAATAGGATGCATAGATTTTTTTTTAGGATAGTTATTATATAAGTTTAATAACTTCCTTAAAGGAGTGGGAATTCATAGGGGGTTTTCACATAGATCAGGCCATCCTAATGCATTCAGAATACAATTTTTAGCATGCAGACATAGATTATAGAGCTCAAATTTAAGAAAACATAGTGAAAAATAGTCACATACATATCAATTTTAGTTTTTCACAAAAATAATGCAATTGGTCAATAGCATGACATAGGGGATACTAGCATAGTGTGCTACTATCTAAGGGATCATACTATTTCTAGTAGCCCTAAAAAGATAAAATTATGGAATTTCCAAATAAGTATAGTAGGTAAAATTTAGACTTGAATAGTTTAGTTAATATATTATTATATATTCTCAATTTATGTTTAGTTATATGTATAATTACATGGGCTTTCTCATATCAGGGGCATCATGTGTGACATGATCACTCCTATTTCAATTTTAAATACTTACACATAGATTATTATGACTTGATCTAAAATCCATATATATATATATATATATATCAGATTTGGGGGCATGTGCATGGTACATTATTCCCATATGTTTAGTTTGACACCATTGCTCTCATATGGAATGGTAGCTCCATGTCATTCTCCACATTGTTATTCTAGACACCATTTGCACCAAATTGATGCCTTATCTTGTCTATAGTGGTTAGCATTATTGAGTAGTCCTTGAGCTACATTCCTAAGTACTTGAGTGGATCCTGAGATATTTTACATTTCATAGTTTTTGAGTGGCCTTAGAGCCATCTTACATAGTTTTAATTACATCACATAGCTTTAATGGCATTACATAGTTTCAATCTTAGATGAATCTACTACACATGGGTATGTAATAATGGATTCATATCCTACTTGAGTTATTAAGCCACCTATATAGGAGGGTTAGAAAATCCACCAGTCCAATCCAATTTATTCATAGTTCATGATCCACCGAGCAGGGGTGGGTAGTGTTAGAGTTACGGCTAGTTTGAGTTCTTGAGCCACCCACACATGAGGATTGAGTAAGCCATCATCTCAATCCAAGTTATTCATCTATTTACTTAGTTTTGTCTTTACTTTTGATGTTTCTTAAGTAAAGATTGATCCCTTCATGTTTCACTTATAGGATACATAATGGAGCATGTTTCACAGACTAAGACCCAAATTCATAGCCTTCACCTCTTAGGTAATTCTAGGGACACTTATTTTCCTTTATCCTAGTCATTTCACTTTGTTACATTTATAGAATAAAGTGGGGGCAAATGTAGTCATCTAAAATGTCATTTTAGTGCAATGAGTGTCACTTGAGACCACCTTGTCCTAGATTATCCCTAGACCTATATTATGGCCTCTCTTGATCATTTTACATCTCTTTTATGAGTCCAACCTATTCCCAGATACATCAAAAGTAGCACTAAGCCATTCCCTAGGAACTCAAACCCCTTTTTAACCAGATTTTACCACTTGGGCATTAGAGTAACCGTTTGGACACTATCACATTGTGTTAGGGTGTGTGGAGCTAAAAGCTTCACCAAGGAGCAGACTTAAACAGTTTCGGGTCTACACAGACGCCGACGTCGGTCAGGAGAGACCAATGTCAGTCAGCTGCAGTTACAGAGGCATCGACGTCGGCAGTGGGTCGGCCGGCGTCGATCACAGGCGAACAGGCAGGAACCGACGTCGGTTACCTGTGTGTCCAGAAAGTGATTTCCGAGGACAGAAGCGAGTGTTTGCATGATGAGTTTGAGTTGTAGACTCAAGCTCGCGTCTCTATTATTAGCAATATTATTTTTAGAGCCCTTGTTGAAGTGGCTTAACTATTTTTTGTAAGAGCATGCTCAAGTTTCCTAATTCTATATGTAGGAAAGATCTTCTTAGCTTAGAGAGTTGAATAGTATGAGTAGAACATTGTGAATGTTTGAAGGACAGTACTGAGTTGCATCAATCCAGGTTGTTGGATTTGAGTGTACTTGAGAGAGAGCTCTTGAGGAATAGATATCTAGTGAGAGATCTTGTGTGCATCTGAGAGAGGTGTGGAAGAACGAAGTTTCTTCAATTGTATTCCTATTGTAAAGAGTTTTAATACAAGTTTTCAGGGTGTTTTCTTGTATCTCTTGTTCTGTGTTATTTATCATTCTAGTTGCTTATCTATCTGATTTATTTCTGTGTTTATTGCTTTCACAAGTGTAATCCATTGTTGGTTGATCCCCAACAAGTGGTATCAGAGCACAGGTTCACTAACAGGTGGTTCAGATCTGTGTAGTGTGTTTGGATTACAGGTTGCTCACAGGGGTTTCTGCAGGGATTTCTGTTTGAGTGGGAGAAGCAATGGCAGAAGAAAGTAAGTTGAGAATGGAAAAGTTTAATGGCAAGAACTATCAACATTGGAGAATGCAGATAGAGGACTATCTGTATCAGAAGGATCTTTACTTACCGTTAGGTGGGATAGCAAAGAAGCCCAAGGACATGGAGGATGAAGAATGGGAAGTTCTTGATAGAAAGGCTTTGGGGTCTATAAGACTGAGTCTTGCATCCACTATGATATCCAATTTGTCACAGGCTAAAACAACAGTAGAGTTAATGACTACGTTAGCAAATTTGTATGAAAAACCCTCTGCTTCTAATAAGGTATATTTAATGAAGCAGTTATTTAATTTGCATATGCAAGAAGGTGGATCTGTTTCTAATCACCTGAATGATTTCCATGGTATTGTTAACCAATTAAGCTCAGTCAATATTGTATTTGAAGATGAAATAAAAGCTCTTTTAATATTATGTTCTTTGCCTGAAAGCTGGCATGGCTTGGTAATGGCAGTTTCTAATACTGCATCTGCTTCGAATATTTTAAAAGTAGAGGATGTTGTTAGTGTTATTTTGAATGAGGAAAGTAACAGGAAAAGCACAGAAGAGACATCTGGGAATGCTTTAAATCTCGAGAGCAAGGGAAGGCAAAAAGAAAAGAGTAAGAGGAGATCAAGATCTAAATCTAAGTGAAAAGGCAGATCCAAATCTAGAAATGGTAGAAGGCCACAATGTTGGAACTGTGGAAAGTTGGGGCACATAAGCAGAGATTGCTGGTCAAAGCCTAAGGAGGAGAATCAGCACGAAGGAAAGGAAGAGGCAAAGGTTGTAGGTATTGCACAGGATGCTCTTATTTTCTCTTTGCATAATAATATAGAATCTTGGGTATTAGATTCTAGTGCATCTTTCCATGCTACCCCTAACAAAGAATATTTTAGTGACTATATCCATGGAGATTTTGGAATAGTGTACTTAGGGGATGATGAGCCTTGTAAGATTACTGGCAAAGGTAAAGTGCAGCTGAAAATGCAGAATGGCAACACATGGGTATTGAGAGATGTGATGCATGTTCCTAGTTTGAAGAGAAATTTGATTTCTACAGGTAAGCTAGGTGATGAGGGTTGTACAGTAACTCTCACAGCAGATTCTTGGAAGGTGACCAAGGGTGCACTTGTTATGGCCAGAGGTAAGAGAGAAGGTACTCTCTATTTATGTAATTGTGTTACTAACAAATCTCCTTCCATTTTATCTACTTCAAATGTGGATGCTAAATTGTGGCACTTAAGGCTTGGCCACATGAGTGAGAAGGGGATGTCAATTCTTAAGTCTAAAGGTATGCTTTCAGATTTGAAAAGTATGGATCTAGAATTTTGTGAGCATTGTGTATTTGGAAAACAGAAAAGGGTTAGTTTTCTCAAGACTGGGTCTACTAAGAAAAGGCATAAGTTGCAGCTTGTTCACACAGACGTGTGGGGACCAGCTCAGGTAGCCTCTATTGGCGGATCACGGTACTATGTTACATTCATAGATGACACCACAAGGAAGGTATGGATCTACTATATTAAAAAGAAATCTGATGTTTTTGAGACTTTTAAGATTTGGAAAGCCATGGTTGAGAATGAAACAGGTAGAAGATTAAAGTGCTTGAGATCTGATAATGGCAGTGAGTTCTGCAGTCTTAAGTTTAACTGGTATTGTTACACACACAGAATCTGAAGGCAAAGGACGGTTCCAAGGACACCTCAGCAGAATGGTATTGCTGAAAGGATGAACAGAACTATCATGGAGCATGTAAGATGTATGAGATTGCATGCTGGGTTGCCCTTAGAGTTTTGGGCAGAAGCAGTTGACACCGCAGTGTACCTGATTAACAGAGGACCCTCTACAGCTCTGGATGGTGGAATTCCAAAAGAGGCATGGACAGGTAAAAAGGTAGATCTCTCATATCTCAAAGTTTTTGGTTGTGAAGCCTTTGTGCACATAGATAAGGAAAATAGAAAGAAGCTTGATGCTAAGTCTATGAGGTGCACGTTTATTGGCTATGGCTCAGATGATTTTGGTTTCAGATTTTGGAATCTAGGAACTAACAAGGTAATTAGGAGCCGTGATGTTGTTTTCAATGAAAGAGTGATGTACAATGATCAGATAAGGAAGCTAGATTAATCTGGGCAGAGCAATGGTGAATTGGATGAAGTTATGGTCCAAAATGAGCTCGCGAGAAAAAGAAATAATCACTTACAGGAAAACACAGAGACCGACGTCGGCAGGTTAGGGACCGGCATCGGTAGTACAGAAATCGATGTCGATCATACAGAGACCGACGTCGGTAGAATAGGCACCAACGTCGGCCAGGAAGAATCGGCGTCGGCCAATAACAGGGCTATAGGTGGCCGAGGTCGGTCACTGTCAAAAAATTTGGGTGGACAGCGTGTTGAGAACGAGTCCAAGACACCCATCAGGAGGTCTGAAAGGGTAAGTAAGCCTCCAATTAGATATTCTCCTTCCTTATATTATTTATTGCTAACTGATGGTGCAGAACCAGAGAGTTTTGAAGAAGCATTACAGGTGGAGTCCAGGAGTAAGTGGGAGCATGGCATGGTTGAGGAGATGGAGTCCTTAAGAGAAAACCAAACATGGGATTTGGTTGAACTGCCAGCTGGTAAGAGAACACTGAAGAACAGATGGACCTACAGGTTGAAGGAAGGTGAGGATGGATAGATGAGATATAAGGCCAGATTGGTAGTGAAAGGATTTGCACAAAAGCCAGGTATTGACTTTGGTGAGATTTTCTCTCCTATTGTTAAGATGACTTCTATAAGGGTTGTATTGTCTTTGGTTGCTTTTGAGGATTTGCATCTTGAGCAGCTAGATGTTAAGACAACATTTCTTCATGGAGATTTGGATGAGGAAATATACATGGAACAGCCAGAAGGATTTGAGGTCAAGGGTAAGGAGAAGTTAGTGTGCAGGTTGAAGAAAAGCTTGTATGGCCTCAAGCAAGCTCCTAGGCAATGGTATTTGAAATTTGACAGGTTTATGACTGAGCATGGCTACAGTAGATGTCAATCTGACCATTGTGTATATTTTAAGAGATTTGATCATGGTAGATATATTATTCTATTGTTGTATGTAGATGATATGCTGGTTACAGGATCTCACATGCAGGATATCTCTGAGCTTAAGGTGAAATTAGCTCAAACATTTGCTATGAAGGATTTAGGAGTAGCAAAGAAAATCCTTGGCATGAGCATTAAGAGGGACAGGAAAAATCACAGGTTGATATTGTCTCAAGAGGATTATGTGGACAAGGTGTTGAAACGGTTCAATATGCAGGATGCTAAACCGGTAAGCACACCTTTGGCTGGACATTTTAAGTTGAGTAAAGAACAATGTCCTAATTCACATGATGAGGTAGAGTACATGAGTAAGGTTCCATATTCTTCTGTGGTAGGAATTTTGATGTATGCAATGGTGTGTACTAGACCAGATATTGCCCAAGCAGTGGGAGTAGTAAGTAAGTATATGGCCAATCCAGGAAAGGAACATTGGAAAGCAGTTCAATGGATCCTTAAATATCTGAGAGGAACCAGCAGTAGACACTTGTGCTATGGAGGTTCAGATACTTCTCTACATGGCTATGTAGATTCAGATATGGCAGGTGACTTGGATGGCAGGAGGAGCACCACAGGTTATGTTTTTACTATAGGTGGAACGGCGGTTAGCTGGATATCTAAGTTGCAGAAGGTTGTTGCCTTGTCAACTATAGAAGCAGAGTATATTGCAGCCACAGAAGCTAGCAAGGAGATGATATGGATGACACGGTTCATGGAAGAGCTTGGAAGGGAGCATGGAAGTTGCAAATTGTATAGTGATAGTCAGAGTGCAATCCATTTGGCTAAGAACTCAGCCTTTCATTCAAGAACCAAGCACATACAGCTAAGGTACCACTTCATACGGTAGGTATTGGAAGATGGTGAGTTGAAGCTGGAGAAAATCCATACAGACAAGAATCCTACTGATATGCTAACAAAGCCGGTTACAAAGGAGAAGTTTATTCTTCATTCAACTTCTATTGGTCTTCATGATTGAGTTGAAGATGGAGGAGCTAGAAGATGTTGTTGTATAGGTACTGGTGTAGCTGTTTATCTCCAAGTGGGAGATTATTAGGGTGTGTGGAGCTAAAAGCTTCACCAAGGAGCAGACGTAAATAGTTTCGGGTCTACACAGATGTCGGCGTCGGTCAGGAGAGACCGACGTCGGTCAGTTGCAGTTACAGAGGCGCCGACATCGGCAGTGGGTCGGCTGGCGTCGGTCACAGGCGAACAGGCAGGAACCGACGTCGGTTACCTGTGTGTCCAGAAAGTGATTTCTGAGGACAAAAGCGAGTGTTTGCATGATGAGTTTGAGTGTAGACTCAAGCTCGCATCTCTATTATTAGCAATATTATTTTTAGAGCCCTTGTTGAAGTGGCTTAACTGTTTGTTGTAAGAGCATGCTCAAGTTTCCTAATTCTATATGTAGGAAAGATCTTCTTAGCTTAGAGAGTTGAATAGTATGAGTAGAACATTATGAATGTTTGAAGGACAGTATTGAGTTGCATCAATCCAGGTTGTTGGATTTGAGTGTACTTGAGAGAGAGCTCTTGAGGAATAGAGATCTAGTGAGAGATCTTGTGTGCATCTGAGAGAGGTGTGGAAGAACGAAGTTTCTTCAATTGTATTCCTATTATAAAGAGTTTTAATACAAGTTTTCAGGGTGTTTTCTTGTATCTCTTGTTCTGTGCTATTTATCATTCTAGTTGCTTATCTATCTAATTTATTTCCGCGTTTATTGCTTTCACAAGTGTAATCCATTGTTGGTTGATCCCCAACAAGTGTAATCCATTATTGGTTGATCCGCGTTTATGGCCTCTCTTGATCATTTTACATCTCTTTTATGAGTCCAACCTATTCCCAGATACATCAAAAGTAGCACTAAGCCATTCCCTAGGCACTCAAACCCCTTTTTAACCAGATTTTACCACTTGGGCATTAGAGTAACCGTTTGGACACTATCACATTTCCCTATTAACCTAGGCACCATGCTAGTGTCCCTTCTCTCCTTACTCCCCCAACAAATATATTTTTGTTCCCCAAAGCACTCCCAAAGTTGACCTAGACCTATTTAACTTCTTGACAAGCACCTAAACACTATCTATAAGCCACTTTCATTCACTCATACACTAGATGGAAATCAGATGTAAATACTCATAAAAAAACTTATAAATAATTTTATAAATCAAGGTCATTAATCCCTATGCTTACCTACTTCTACGTGCACTCATCTATAGCAACCTAGACTTTAGATTATTTAGCTTTCTAGTCTCTAGTCACACTGATATTAGCATTCACTTACACTTGCACCAGCACTTAGATTAGGATAACTACATCAGGATTGATCTATTTTTGAGGTCTTGGTATGTAGGTAACACTCAACATATGGTTTGTTAAGGTCATGTCCATATTACCCTACTAGGTCCACTCTTTTCTATTTGTGTTCATCAAATACCCTAAAAAACATGGAGGCCTAGGGTTTTACATGAAAATCAGTCAAAAATAAGGAATAGATAGTGAACCAACATTCATTCACTTAAGAACAAATGTCTTAGGACTAGGCAAAGCTCCACACAAAATATCATTATCCTTAATTGATAAAGGACACTAGCATAATGAACTACTATCTATAGGACCGTGTTATTGTTTAGGAGGGATTTTGACTCCTATTTTTGATTCACAACACTCTAAATAGTCTTTTTACCAGTTTCTAACCTATAAGTCATCTGTCTCAGTCATTTTTTAGCTAAATACATCTCTTGTAGTTCATTTTCTATTTAGAGAATAATTAGAAAAGTTAATTATTATATAAATTAGATGATATAATTATTACATATTTATTCCCTAATTGATTATTCTAAAACTTTAGTAAACTAGGGTTTTACATTCCATAATCCCCTTCAAATGTTGAATCAATTATTCGAATTATTTTTCTCTAATTTATCTAATCTTTTAAAACTTGTATGTTGTAATTAATTATGATCTTAATTTATTTTTATTAATTTCATTTGTGTTTCCTTTGGTTATTATTTTCTTTTACTTTTCTTTCTTTGTTCAATGTAGTGTTGGGAAGAGGGGATAAATAAATATCATTTAATAGAAAATGATATTGATAATCATAGTATTTAATCCTCAAATATGTTTCCTCTCCCATATGCTTTGTTCTGTCAAATAGAATTAATAACATTTGATATAAAAATTTTGATATTTATATACTTAAGGAAATTAAATTAAAAATTGATAAAATTTAATGAATTAAAATATATTTTGATAATTATAATTTGATTTGATGTTTGAAGAGATTTAAACTAAATACTTTGGTTATTTGAAATAAATACAATAGTTCCTAGAATTCTTTAAAGTGTAAAGCATTCTTAAAATAAATATACCTAAATATTAAAAACCCCTCACACACCTTAGGATTGGTTCTCATCCATGGTATTTTATAATTATACTGGTATAATTCTACCTTGACCTTCTAGATGGGTGAACAGGTAGATTAATTGAGATAACAATTTTCACCATCAATAATTTTAACTCAGTATATTCTCATAGAGTTGAATATTATGGGTAAGGTATTTTACTGACCATAATTGGAATAATTATGTGTATAAAAATTAATATTTATTGCTAAAATAATTCACTTGTCACCACTCCTTTTACACATTTAACTCATGCTTCATTCCACGGTCCTTGACCACCCTTACTTCGCTCCTATTATAGATGACCATAAATAAATAATGATCTTAAAATAGCATTATCTAGAATTTTAAGAACCTAAACTCACTTTGATATTAATCCCCAGTTTTAATTTATCTTTTCTTACCCTTTGGATAAGGACACCCTATTTGGACAATCTCGTTCCCCAGTAATGTTTTGTTCCACCAACAATGTCCTCCTATCAAATAATGGCTAGTTTCTCAAATTTAAATTCATGTAATGGGTCATCCCATAATTCTAATGATCCCCATCTAAATTAATTCCAAAAATATCACTATAAAGACTCATTTTATCCATTTTTCACACAAGGGGCTCACACATGGAAAAACAATAGAACATTTAATTGCACATTGAGATAAAAATACCTATTTTCCAAATTTAGATTACATATAACCCAAGTAGCCCTGAACTAGGTCTGCATACACATCTAAGGTCACAATTAATTTTTGAATCATTTAATCACACCAACATTTAACATTTTGAACCATTCTTATCACACACACCATCACTACATGAGATAATTCCATGGAGTTTGATCCCTATTCAAAGTATTGTTATGTAGGTAGTGCTCAACATAGGGGGTGTTGAGGTCACCACAAATTAAATTTCCAACCCCTTTTTATCCCATGATTACATTTTCTCTATTTTTCTATTAAAATAGGGTTATAAGTGAAAGAGGATATATACAATGTTTTTCATGAACCTGTCACAATAGTTTTAGAGATCTAGTAGTTATAAGATGTCAGCACTTCCCAAAGATGTCAACACACTATGTCCCTATCCAAATCTAGTGATATTTTCTAAAGATTAAAAAAACCATTTTGAATCCACTGTTAGTCAACATAACTATGCATTCAATCTTAGTCACAGTCTCGCATTCTAGTTTTCCAATTAAATTATATTTATTTGCTATTTTCCATTTTTAGTATATTTATACAATTAGTAAGTTCCAAATCATATTGTGTCATTTAATGCATATTTGTATCATTTTTATTTTATTCAATGGTTTTTCATATTTATTAAATTAGCTCCTAGTTTTCCAAATTTTGATAAAACATATTGGTGAACCCACTTATTATTGAACATTGCCAAAAACCCTAGCTTGCCATTAGGGTTTCATTCTATTTTAATACTTCCATTAGGGTTTTAAATTATTAATATTTTAATTTCTATATTCATCATGATCATAATGACTAAATCTATCTATTACTTCTTAGTTAAAAGTTTTTTGGTGTTATTTACATGTTCCTTGCCTATAACTTATCAAATATTTCATATGTATGCCCATGGATACATAATCTAAAGGCAAAGATAACATCCTATATTAGTAAATAACTTAGTAATGAGACATTATATGGTAAGTATTGTTGCATGGCTTAGTTGGGTTACCATCTATTACTAATAGATGTCAAAGGGCATAGATGGCTCCTTTTTCTCCTCCTACCCCTAGATCTCACAACTATCTTAGCTCATATTCAACCTCTATTATTCGTGACCCTATGGTTTGAGCTATTTTTAATAGATGATTTTATGTGCCTCATCAACTGATGTAGGAGGAATGAATTTAGTAAATTCCTCCTCATACCAACCTAATCCAATATGACCATTTAATATATCTAGAGGATATGATATTGTTGATCATTTAATGAATACATCAGCTTATATTTCCATGCTAAAATTACTTTAAAGTGTTATTATTTTAATGGATACTCTATACTAAGCATTAATTTAGACACATATACCTCATGACATAGATAATTATTACTTTGCACATATTGTAAATAATTTAAAGCATATTAAGTCTATTATATATTTGGGAAATGAGGGATTGCCTTCGCAACTACTATTGATCAAAATACACCATTGTTTATACAAGTTGAAATACAAAATATAGTAGTAAATAGGGTTTTAATTGATAATGGTTTAGGTTTTAATAATTAAAATATTACATTCTTATAGATAATGGGTGTTAACATAGCCATTTTTTAAAATAAATATAATAATATCAAAGTATTTGATGATGTGCCTCACCAAGCTTTTGGTTCTATCACTTTGGATATTACAATAGGGCCCAAAAAACTATATATTCATAACTCCAAGTAATGCCTAAAAATTTTAATTAAAATTTACTATTGGTTATGCCATGGATACATTCCATTGAATCCATAACGTCTACTTTATACATGTGTCAAATTTATACATCATGGATATTCATATTCATGTCTAATCGATAATCAACCCTTCATATATTGCAAGTTTACAAAGTCTACTACTGAAATTCCATCACAGCTAGGGGCACCTCAATATAATATAGTGCCACCACAACAAATCATTCCTATAGAATAAATGTACACATATGAGGTTGGTGAGTCCATTAAAAATGATCAAAAGTTACAATTTGTATATATCTCGAAACTAAAACTTTTTGTTCAAAAGGTGGACCATGAAGAAGATATACAGGAATTACTTATATTAATAAATTTTGGGGATCCTAAGTTTTAATATATATAAAGGATGTTGATGATGATTATGATTCTACTTATGATGATGATATAAATGTAATACTAATGAACATTGATGACTATTTATGTTGTCTAAATTTTACACCATTTGGCCTAGGGGAATGTAGAGATGATTTAAAGGTCATTACTCCTATGCATACCAATAAAATAAAAACAATAAATTCAAATATTTATAAAGGAAATAATATTTTTTAATGTAAATACTACACAATGTGTTATTTTAGTAGGTATACCACAGACTAATCCATTTTTTAAATCTATATTTATAAGAGAATAGGAAGCACAATACATAAATCAATTAATCACATGTATTATCAGGTCACCATGTGCAAATTCAATCAATAATGTTGAGCTCATTGTTACATAACTAGTCATTTTAACACAAGACAATAATGCACATGATAGGCCACTTATGATGTTGCATATGTTACTTGATGGGGAATTAATTATTTTACCAAAAATATGACATAGATCGACAAGCATGTTATAAAATCAAGAAATAAAACCATTTTTTTTATTTTCACAAAATCATCAGACATGCTACAAATATTTGTTCAAAATTACAACAAAAATATCAAAAATATAAGGCTAAAGGCACTATTCAGATTATACAGCCAATGCCACAATAAACTAGGACTCAACAATAGGGTCACATACGTAGAAACTACAATAATCCAGAAGGAATACTTTCACTATTCATGTCTTCATTGAGAATGAATATAGACAACGTGTAAATATAAAAGGATATAGAGTTAAATGTATGCACACATACATTCCTTTAGCATATATGACATGATCAAGGTGAGTTTTATAAATTTATATGTTGCCAAGATTTAATAGGTCACACTACAATACTAGTCACATTATGTCCCAAAGTTTTAGAAACATTATTTTTATTATGCATAGGAAATAAAATAAAGGCTACATTGGGTCAAACATGGTTACATGAAATGGAAGCTATAGTTGACAAGTCACAATAATGTCTTACATTCAAATTTGAGGATAACTCAATTCATATTCTTATTGATGGTATTAATTATAATGATAGATTAAAAAATAATAAACAAATCTAAAATTTAATTTATAAAAAAATATCCCATGAGGCTTCTTACACAATGGAGCAACATGTTATACGATTGCATTAGATTCAGAACAATGAAAATTATAAGGCTATATGTATAGACCATGAATGGTATGATGACCATAATGATGATAATCTATGAGAGTTTAAAAAGATTCAATATCCAACACTCGATGATCTTCCACTAGATCCACCTTTTGATTATCTACATCCCTAGGATGTCTTGTTTTATTTTTGGTTTATCATATTGATTTATATATGCAAAAAGTATAAAAAAATCAAATACTCCAAAAATATTAAAAATCATGACCTATGCATGAATTATGTAGTTATTTACACCATTTAATTTATGATCAGCATAGCTTGTGTGTGTGTGTGTGTGTGTGTGTGTGTGTGTGTGTGTGTGTGTGTGTGTGTGTGTGTGTGTGTGTGTGTGTGTGTGTGTGTGTGTGTGTGTGTGTGTGTGTGTGTGTGTGTGTGTGTGTATTATATAAAATATGATTCACAAGTGTACGTGATGAATGCAAAACACATATGTTTCCATTTACAAACACAATTACATGTCACTTATTTGGCTCAAGCTCAAAAAACTACAAATACATAAAAATGCCATATTCAGATAGTAGCGCATTATGCCCTTGTCCTATTTTATTTTCCCTTCTCTCAATGAGCACATGATATCAATTCTGAGATCTAAATAAGACAACAACCTCTTACAACTTATCTATACATCATTGAGCTCACTAGGGGCATACCATACACAAGTTCTATCATTCTTTGGTTATCCCTTATTGTTAATACTTAGTTGCTTACACTATGTAAAATTAATTAATTGTGAGAATGTTAATTTTAATTTATGTTACTGAGATTTTCATTGAAGTCATTGAGGTTGTTGTTACATCTTGTGAGTCCTGATTGTCACAAAGAGGTATGATGGTCAAGTGAGCATTGAAACATGGTTATGAGGCTCTAGGTCTACATGAATTCAAGAGAGAAGTTAAAGGCAAGAGATAATTTTAAGTCAAATAATGTATTTCATGTTGGTTTATTTCAAGGTTGAGATTGAATTTTTCAATGTTATCATTGAAGGTTCTTGTGAAGGTATGATGACAAGTAGATTTATAAAGAGTGTTGTTGTGATCAAGACTAGTTAGTAGTGTGTATTGTGACAAGATTATGAGCATTGAAGGAATGTCATTTGAAATCTAGTATTATATTGGTTATTTTTATCTTATTTTCATTATTTACAAATGCATAGGTAGCAAGCCTTTGAGCTTAAGTGCTTACATAGCCTAAGCCTAGTCATGGCATGAAGAAACCATGTGAGAAGGTATGATCATGGTGGCTTGGTGAGATGAGTGAACATAGGCTTGATTAGTTGTATAAGGTTTCTTGATCATGCATATGAGGTATTTTAACACTCGTGAGAATCTCAAGGTGAGCCTATAGGGGTAGGACCTTCAGATCAAGTCTATAACTAGACCACTTCTAGACCCTACCTAGCCTAATGAGGTATAATTATCTATTGTTAAGTCATGTGAAGGATGTATGTTAGTTTTTAAGAATGAGAGAGGTTGATTTAGTATGTTAGTGAGGTGGATATTTCATGGAAAGAGGCATGAAGGTCAATTTTAAGGCCTAATGTGGTTTACAGGTCAAGGTCTAAGAGAACAAAGAGAAAGAATGTGGCCTAATGAGGGGTCATGATCAGATTTCAAGATGTTTAAACTCATGTAAGCATTTTTAGAGGTGAGGTATGTTATTTCAAGTTTTTTAAAGTAGTTTGAGGTTATAGTTTGAAGGACAAGGCATGAAAAGTTATTTTGATGTCTCTTAAGTGTTCAAAATGAAGGGTTTTCAACCTAAGAAGGATTTTATTATGATCATTAGATCATAAAACCTTTTCATGGGAACCTAATATATTAATATTATATGGGTAATGGTCCTAGATTAAAATTTTAGGCATTTTTTTAGATTAAGGGGCTATGTTTTATGTATGATTGTTAAGAATGGAAGCAGGTTTAAACCCTCTTAAAACCCTACTAAAGACCTAATGTTGAATATATTGATAAAAATAGACTAGAATGGATTATTATGCTTAGGTAAGATATTGGATGTTGTATTCAACTCTCCCTAGCACCTCCAGGTGTCTGTGAGTAGACCCTACAAGAAAGTGCTAATTTCTTAAATATTTATTGTAGTAATCAAAGTTGACCAAGTCAAAGTATGAAAATGGATGGAGGATGAAGGTTGAGACTCATGTTGCATTTCCATGAAGTTTTAATTATAGTTTCTTTTCCTCAAGTTTTATAAACCAATAATCAAAGTTAGCCAATCGTTAATAGGCCTAATGGTACAAACAATGCAAAAATTAGGCAGCAGTGAGAAGATGAATAGGAATGTGTTATCATGATAGAGTGATAAAACCAAGTGCATGGAGATGTTTTTTGGGACTGGTATGTCCTATTAATTATTTTTAATAACCTTTTACATCAATTATAGTGATGAAAATAATGAATCCAAAATGGCTTATCTGGCTCAGTGATGACTATGTGTAGTAAGGTCAATAAATTGGTCTATGAGACCAATAGTTGCCACTAAACCATATGTTGTTTTTATTTAAATATGGTTTGGAGATGTTTGAGGATAATTTTCATGTATTGGAATTATTTTAAAGTGGTCATATATTTTTTGAAGGTAAATATCACCATGATTGTGCTTTAAGGTAAACTGGTAGTTCTGAGTAAACAAGTTGCAGTAATGAATTTGAGGCTCTATGCCCTGATTTGAAGTATATAATGCACATGGTGTTGTTTTTTGTGAATTTAAATTATTTTTCATTATTTTGGAATGCTTGGAATTTAGTGTAATAGGTTGAAAAGTTGAAGTCAAAATGGCTTGTTTGTTTCAAGCAAGACTATGTGAGATAGGTCAGAAGATTAGTCTGCAAGACCAATGTTTGATATTAAAGATTATGGTATTTGTGATTGAGGTTGTTATGAAGATGTTATATAATAATTTTAATTTATTTATTAAAATTTAAAGTGTCCTTTTATGTGTTTTATGTCAATTAATTTTAAGTTTAGCTTTTTAATACTCCTAGTAGTTCTGAGTGAACATACTGAAGAGATGAGTTTAAGCCTTTTCTACCAGACTTGAAGTGTTTAAAGCATATGGTGATGAAATTGAGTTCATATATACTATGTATATTTACTTTTTTGATCATTTTTGATTAATTAATTTTGAGCCTCAGTATTGAAAGGCATATTTTTGGTATACACAAGCCTAATAGGACTGAGTACTAATGAAGGGTTTCAAGTAGTGATTTATTGTAAAATGTATTATTGAGCCTAGAAGACATAAATGGGGTATATTTTATTGGTATATGATATGTTATTAATATGTTTTTAGTTTTAAAGTGTTTTTAAAAAGGCAAAGTGTAACGTGTGTCTAAGAAGGCCTAATACGTCTCGATGAGACCTAAAAGTGAAATGAGGCCTAATTGAGTTATGTTAGACCTAAAGAGACTCAAATCTCATTTTATTATGTCCTAATACCTATTACATGTCCTACATAATATTTTAAGGGTGAGTATCCAACTAAGTGGCATATGAACAAAGAATGGTATATATACAAGGCAGTTTTAGGCCTATTTGAAAAAGTAGAGAGAATGCAAATGAGATAGCACATTTTTTAACAAAAGAAGGTTTTTTAGACCATTATAGGAGTGTAAATTATCCATAATTAATATTTAATAGTGTTTATACATATTAATATCAAGTTCATATGACCTAATCAGTCTTGAAGAGACCTAGTTGAGCGACGAAGCCTAGAAGGTAGTTTGAGAGGGATAAGATTGTGAAGAGATAAAGAAGTTGATCATCATCTAGTATGTAATAAACATAATGTTTTGAATTATATATAGTAAATTAGGTGACTAAGTTTGTGTTGATTCATCTATGGGGTTGGTTCCTCCTTGCAAGTTGGTGTTTTCTAAAACCTAGTCAAGTGGGTGTTTGGCTAGTTGGGGTTGGTACTCCATGTGAAGTTAGTGCTTCACTAAACTTGGTTTTTGTCTTATAGGACTATATTACATTTGAATGTGTGTGTGTGTGTGTGTGTGTGTGTGTGTGTGTGTGTGTGTGTGTGTGTGTGTGTGTGTGTGTGTGTGTGTGTGTGTGTGTGTGTGTTTTGTATTGCCCTTGATGATTTTCCACATATATGATGTGTTATTGTGTTTCATGCTTATATGGATAAGTGTTTATGTTTGTTATATCTATATGTATACTTGAATGATTCATGATTGCTTAAGTGAACCTAAAAATAAAGGTTTTGAAGAATTATTCACCCCCATTCTCATTAATTATGCTTCCAACAATTGGTATTATATGAGGTCCTTTGAAGTAGGCATAACATCCTAAAGGAGATCATAGAAGCAAGGATGGCTAGTTAGCAAGCTCAAGGTGGTTTCTCTACCAGTAAGGATTTATTATTCAATGGGACTAACTATTCCTTATTTAGCATCAAAATGAGGACATATATAATGTCAATGGGCTATTACATATGGTATTCAATTGTATATGGATACACTCCACCTTATACACCACCAACTAGTGTAACAGGTAAGAAGGAAAGTGAAGGCAATTCCAAGGTAATGAATTCCATTCTATGTGGCCTATCAAATGTAGATTTTGTGGAGGTGATGCACTATGAGTCATCCAAATTAATATGGGAAATTCTAAAGACTATTTATGAAGGATACACCAAGGTGAATATAGATAAATTATAGACTCACAAAAGGCAATTTGAAACTATGAGTATGAAGGAAAATGAGAGCATTGCATATTACATATTAAGGGTTGATAAAGTTGTCAATGTCATTAGAGGATTAGGAGAAGTGAGAGTCTAAAGTTGTTTAAAAGGTATTGAGATCACTAACTCCTAAGTTTGATTCTATGGTGTCTAGCAGAAGAGATGAAAGATTTGGACAAGCTAGAGATTGAAGGGTTTAATGGCTTCTTGACTACCTATGAGATGAGAACAAATGAAGGAAGACCTCCCATGAATGAAGTAGATTTCAAAGCTAATAAGAATTCAAAAACCAAGAAAGTCAAGGATGAGTTATGTTTAGATATTGGGGATGATGAACTGATAGCCATTTGTGCCAGGAAATTGAAGTTTGGATATCATAAGTATAAGGGTAAGTTGACTTTCAAATGTTTCAATTATGGTAAGATTGGTCACTTTGCATCTAAGTGTCCTAACAAGTATAAGATTAAGCATGATGAAGAACATGATGAACATCATGGTGATGATATTAAGGTCTATAAGCCTAATAAAAGCAATAAATATTTTAGGAAGTATGAAGGTAGGAAAGGATCATTCAAGAATAAGAGAAGTTTTTATACCAAAGAAGATAATAGCTCATCTGATGTAAGTGACACAAGTACACCTGATAGTGATGATGACAATAATGAACATGAACATGATAATAATTAAACCTTATTCATGACTATAGAAATAGAAAATGAGGAATGTTCAAAAGGAAAAAGCCTTATGAATGATGAAGAAATAGATGAAGAAGAGGCTGAAGTGAACCTTGAGGTAGAATTGGTGAATGCTTTAGAGGAGATAAAGTTCCAAAGAAAGAAGAATCATACATTGAAGTCATTAGTTTAGGACTATGAAGAGCAGATTAGTTTGTTTGAGGAGAGACTAAATAACACATCTAAGAAGTATGATGAGATCATCAATCATATTGAAGTACATATCAAGATAGTCACTACTAGCTTAAAAGCTAAAGAGGAAGAATTCACTAGGTATAGAACTAAAATGGAATCCTTAAAATCTAAGTTGGATCAAGCATCTATCAAGTTAAATACCTCTATGAAGTTTTAAAAGAGTAATTATTCTCTAGATAACATCTTGAGTAGTCAGAAGTCTACAAGTGATAAGAGAGGTATTGGTTTCAAAGAAGACCAAAAGAAGGCAACTCAAGTCAAGGAGAAGGCTAATTAAGATAATAAGGTCAACATGAAAAGACCAATTAGATATAATAATGCTATGAGATATGCTAATTCATTCAATGGTTACTATTTTGAATGCAATCAGTTTGGTCATAGAGCAAGAGAGTGTAGAACACCCTCTAAAAATGAATATGCATGGGAATATGAAAGGAATCATCAGTCAAGAGATATGAATGAGGTTATTTTCTAAAGTTTTCATAATGTGCGATACATTACAAGATTATGTACTAATAGAGTTAGATGGCCATCAAGTCAAAATAAGAGGTTTAAAGCCCCTAGAGTGCAAGAGAGAAGGAAAATGAATTTGTGGAAACAAAAGATATTAAATATGAGTCATGATCAATCTACAAGCTCAAGTGGATTATTAGATATAATAGAGCACACTTCAGATGTGAAATAAAGTCAGGAATGTTTGATATCATGTCATATTATTGATTAAATAGTTGATGAAGAGGTCAAGCCTAAGGTGCCAATCAAGCCTAAAAGGATCCTGAAAGATATTCAATCTTCTGAGAGCATGGAGATCTAGGAATATCTTGATTTTGTGTTATTTTAGAGTCCTATGAAAGGTGTGACTCCATTAGGATTCATGGAGACTCTCTTTAGTTAGAAGAATCATGGTGGATTCTTGGTCTAAGGGGGACCTTGGTAGCTCTGAGTTTTTTTATAATTTTTGAGATTAGTTGTCAGATAGGGAGAATGAGTGGTTCTAGAAGTTGCAGTATGTATGACCCTTTGTCATTAATGTTAAATGGGGAGAAAGTTCAAGAAGGGAGATTGACCAAATTGGGGGAGATGAGAGTGATTAGGAGTGATCAGATTGAAGAATCTTTTGTCATCAATGACATAGGGGGAGTTTGTTGGCATGTTGTTTTTATTGATGTCATTGATAGTGTCATTGATGTCATTGAGGTTTTTGTTGCATCTTGTGATTCTTGATTGTCACAAAGAGGTATGCTGGTCAAGTGAGCATTGAAGTATGGCTATGAGGCTCTAGGTCTGCATGAAGTCAAGAGAGAATTTGAAGGCAAGAGAGAATTTGAAGGAACTTAATGTCTTTTCTATTGGTTGATGTCAAGGTTGAGGTCAAGGTTCAAGTTAGCTTGAAGTTTTCCATGTTGTCATTGAAGGTTCTTGTGAAGTTATGATGATAAGTAGATTTTCAAAGAGTGTTGTTCTGAGCAACACCAATTGACAGTGTGTGTTGTGAAAAGCTTATTAGCATTGAAATAATTTAGTTTGAAGTATAGTATTGTGATGGTTGTTTTTATCTCATTTCCATTGTTGACAAATGCATAGGTAGTAGGCCTTTAAGGTCAAGTGCTTAAGTAGCCTAAGCCTAGTCATGAAATGAAGAGACCTTGTGAGAAGGTATGAGCATGGTGGCTTGGTGAGATGAGTGCACATAGGAATGAATGGTTGTATAAGGTTAATTGAGCATGCATATGAGGCATTGGAGCAGTCATGAAAATCTTAGGGTGACCCTACAAGGGTAGGACCTTTAGATCAAGTTTGGAACTAGACCACTTATAGACCCTGCCTAGCCTAATGAGGTATCATGATCTATTATCAAGTAATGTGAAGGATTTTTGGTAGTGTTTAATCATGATATAGGTTGATTGAGTATGTGAGTAAGGTGGAGAGTGCATGGAAAGAGGCATGAAGGTTATTTTTAAAGCCTAATGTGGTTTATAGGTCAAGGTCTAAGAAAGCAAAGATAAATAATGTGGCCTAATGAGGGTTCATGGTCAGATTAGAAGATTTTTGAGCTCATTTAAGCATTTTCAAAGTTGAGGTATGTTTTTTTAACTTTTTTCATGAAGTTTGAGGTCATAGTTTAAGGACAAGGCATGAAAAGTTATTTTGAGGTATCTCAAGTGCTTTAAATGAAGGGTTCTCAACCTGAGAATGATTTTCTTGTGCTCATTAGCTCATTAAAACTTTTCATGGGAACTTGAGATATTTATGTTAGATGGGGAAGGGTCCTATCTAAAAAATTTAGGTATTTGTTTTTGAATTAATTGGATATGCATTATGAATGATTATTGAGAATGGGAACATGTTTAAACCCTCTTAAAACCCTAATAAGAACCCAATGTTCATTAAAAGTGCCCAAAATAGAGTGTTATTCTTAGATAAGCTATTATAAGTTGTAGTTAATTCTCCCAGGCACCTCCAAGTGTGATTGAGTTGTCAAGTGTGTGAGTAGACCCTACAAAAAAATGCTAATTTCTTAGAGGTTTGTAGTATCAGTCAAAGTTGACCAAGTTAAAATATGAGAATAAAAGGAGGATGAATCTTGAGGCTCATGTTTCATTTGCATGAAGTTTATGGATATTTTATAGTCTGCAAGTGTGTTAAATCGATCATCTAAATTAGCCAGTCATTAACATACTTAATGGTGCAAATAGTGAGAAACCCAGGTAGCAGTGAAAAGATGAATAGGAATGTGTTATCATGATAGAGTGATAAAACCAAGTGCATGGATATGTTTATTTTTTATTGGTATGTCCTATTTATGCTTTTTAATAATCTTGGAGTTTAGGTACAATTATGAAAATGATGAAGCCAAAATGGCTTGTCTAGCTCAATGAGGATTGTATGTAATGAGGTCAATAAATTGGTCTATAAAACCAATAGTTGCCACTAGACCATATGATCTTTATATTTAAATATGGGCTACAGATGTTAAAGTTTCATGTTCATGAATTTTAAGTCTTTGAAATTGGTCATATAGGTGTTGAAGGTTGATATCACCATGATTGTGCTTTAAAGTAAAATGGCAGTTCTAAGTAAGCAAATTGTAGTAATGAATTTGAGGATTTATACCATGAATTTAAGTATCTAATGCACATGGTGTTATTTTTTGTGAATTTAAAGTCCTATTCATGATTTTGGAAAGCTAAGGTTTAAAATTTGAAGTCAAAATGGCTTGTTTGTTTCATGCAATACTATGTGAGATAAGGTCAGAAGATTGGTCTACAAGAATAATGTTTGATATTAGAGCTTATGGTTTTTATGATTGAGTTTGTTATTAATATGTTATAGAATATTTTGAATGTATTTATGAAAATTTAAAGTTTCCTTTTAGGTGTTTTATATCAAGTAGTTTCATGACTAGCTTTTTGATAGTCTTGGTAGTTCTGAATGAGCATACTAAAGAGATGAGTTTAAGCCTTTTTTGCCCTAAGTTGAAGTGTTTGAAGCATATGGTGATGACCATAAGGTCATATAAACTTTGTCTATGTAATTTTTTGATCATGTTTTAGTGTCTTAAGTAAGTTTGAGCCTCAGTATTGAAATTCAAATCTTTGGTATATATAGGCCTAATAGGACTAATTACTAATTAAGGGTTTTGAGTAGAGATTCATTGTAAATGTCTTGTTGAGCCTAGAATATATCAATGGGGGTCTATTTTATTATTATATGATATTTTCCTAGTATGTGTGTAGTTTGTGAAGCAATTATATGACTGAATACTTCAATAATATATTAAGTATGAAGAGATAAATATATACAAAGATTAACAGTTATAGATCTATAATTGATCACCTAATTGTCCCCTAACTGCTAAGTACGTATGCCACCTAAAATACAAACTAAACATGAAATCAGTGCAATAACAGATTGCACTATAACTAAACACTAAATGATAAAATTGTAATATACCAAATTTTTTCAACATTTCCCCCTTTATTACATTGTTTCTACAAACATCATATTTCCTAATAGTGGTCCCCCTTTTATTACAAACATTATAAAAAGATTTACACTCTCCACGTAGCCTACTCACTTTTTGAGGTGGCATGCCATCCTTGTGGATTCAAGGTCTTGGTGACACCTTGGTTTTTCCTTGTAGGATTACCAAAAACTAGGAAGTGATAGGAATACTTCTCTCTGCTAACACCTTCAGTGGTTTCTCAGATTACGAGGATTACCACAATCCCATATATTTTTTACTATAGGTTGACCATGAACCTGGAGGGTTGTAGGAGGTTTCTACTATACTTCAGTGGTTTCTTAAATTACCACAAACCCTTTTTCAAGAACAAAGTGCTACTTTAGTGCTTTTGGTTCCCATATTATTCTTTTTTAGGAGGTACCAAACTAGAAAATAAATGCTCAGTGCTTTATTAAAAAATAAATTGCAAAACATAAAACAAACACACCAAAATTTGTCACCATAGCAATGGTGTGACCTCATCATAGGCAACTCATGAGAGGATGCCAAATGTCCTCCAACCTCCATGTATCCTCCAACCTCCAGTAAATGAAGTTACTTCACTCAGTCAATGTCTTGATGAATCTCATATGCATGTCATTTATGAGGGCAAAATTTTCCCATTGACATATATGACTTAGGATGTCGGATTCACCTGATAATGCATCCATACAAGATATTTTTGACATTTTACAATATCAACAATGGAACCAAAATAAAATATTCATACTTTCTTTTTTTTCTTTCTTTTTAAATGACTTAACTCTATTGACTCAATTTTACCATTAAACTATAAACCCTTATAAACTATAAATATCTATTAAACAAATTGAGACTTTTGAGAATAAATGAACCAATTACTAGACAAATTCCAATATTTATAATGAGGCTTAATACTCTAATAAACTTTTAAACCCATAATTTTACTAAATAACTTAGAAATGACTCACTTTGCATGAACCTCTAAATTATTTGATAGGGACTTACTTTGAGTAAATATAAGTGTTGACCGGTGAAGGGCAATGTGGCAGTATGCATGAATGGCTACTTTTGAGACACAATGGAGATGTAGAGATAATAGGTAAAGATAACTATTTAGATCTACAGTAACTAAAATTGATACAATAATTAAATTAAATTCCTCATTCTTAATTTTTGGTGGCCTGAACAATGATAGCAATCGAACAGTGATCAATGTTACACCAAAATAGATCAGGAGAGATGAAATCTCACCTTGGATCATGTGTTTTATCTTCTTTAGTCTCAAATGTCTCCTTTCACTACTACTCACCTTCCTTTTCCACCTGGATGCATAGGTTTTATGGCTAAATACTCATTCAAATGTGGACACTCGGTAGATTTAAAGCTTGAATATTCTTCCAAATTGAAGGAGTAGAATAATTTGAATGCTTTAATTCACACTTTTCCCTTGTGTCTTCTTTCTTGGCTATCACACTTCAGGGTTTCTTATCTGTATTGGTTTCTTCCAAGTTTCTTAAAATATGCCAATGTGAGAGTCAAATGGATGAACTTTAGAAATGGGTTCCTCAACCTATATAGACCATACATCAAAATCTATACACTAGGCATGCTTAAACCAATCTAGACTCTCATTCATCGAGGCAAAAGAACACAACATTGCCCATTCGAATTCCTCATAAAACCATCCTAAAATCAGTGAACAAACTTCATATGATCCTTACTACATAGATATGATACCAATGAAGCAATTATATGACTAACTACTTGAATAATATATTAAGTATGAAGAGACAAATATATACAAAGATTAACAATTACATATCTGTAATTGATCACCTAATTATCCCCTAACTACTAAGTATGTATGCCACCTAAACTACCAATTAAACATGAAACTGGTGAAATAATAGATTATGTTATAACTAAAAACTAAATGATATCAATTTAATATACAAAATTTCACCAATAATTTGAAGGTATTCCAAGGAAGGCAAAGTGTAATGTGTGTCTAAGAAGGCCTAATAGGTCTCTATGAGACCTAAAAGTGAAATGAGGCCTAATTGAGTTATGTCAGATCTAAAGGGACTCAAATATCATTTGATTCATGTTTATGATATGTCCTCAGACCTATTACATATCCTAACTAAGAGGTTAAGGGTTATTAACTAACTAGGTGGCATATGAACAAGGAATGGTATACATATAAGGCAATTTAAGGCCTATTTGAAAAAGTAGAGAGAATGCAAATGAGATAACACATTGTTGAGCAAAAGGAGGTTTTATATACCATTAGAGGAGTGTAAATTATCTTTAATTAATATTTTAAAGTGTGTTTACATATTAGTATCATGTTCATATGACCTAATCAATCTTTAAGATACCTAGTTGAGCGAATAAGCCTAGAAGGTAGTTTGAGAGGGATAAGATTGTGAAAAGATGAAAAAGGTGATCATCATCTATTATGTGAGCAACAAAGTATTCTAAATGTGATCAAATAAATCAAGTTATTGAGTTGGTTTTGATTCATTAGGGGTGTGGTACCTCCTTACAAGTTGGTGCTTGTTAAAGCCTATTCAATTGGGTGTTTGGCTAGTTGGGGTTGGTACTCCATGTGAAGTTAGTGCTTCACTAAACTTGGTTTTTGTATTCTAGGATTATAGTCCATTTATATAAATCTTTGGGTTTTATTCCCCTTAATACTTTCCCACATATATGATTTGTTCTTATGTTTCATGTTTATGTGGATAAGTATTTATGCTTGTTAAATATATATATTTGCTTGAATGATTCATGATTGCTTAACTAAATTTAAAAGAAAGGTTTTGAAGACTGATTCACCCCCCCCCAGTCATTGTGCTTCCAACATTAATATGGATCTCTCACTCACATATTAATAGCTTACTTGTTACCTAAGTTATTTAATAAACTAGTGTTACAAATTGCTTATGTTGATCAATTAAATAAACTCATGCATGATTTACGTGTTTGCATTTATATTTCATGTCTTGTGTGTATTCCTTGCTTGAATTGTGGACTTTTTAACATGTCTTTGTGTCTGAATCAAATCCTTCATTGTATTTTTTATGTGTGTGAGTGAAATTTGAACATGTCCCTTATATGTGGCCCCTTGGCCTTCTATTGTGTGTTTTATGTGTTTCGTGTGTAATCTTTGTATGTGTGTCATGGCCATGACACTTTTTTGCTTAGTTTGCTCAATCATCAATGATATGATGTAAATCATGAATATTTCCAACATTTTGGTGCCATGATAGATGTCATGCATCCTTCCCCAAGTAGTTATGTCCAAATTTTAATACTTAGTCGTGATAACTTATCTATATGTCTAATCAGTAACATCTATCTTGACAATGTCACTATGTATGATTGTTCACACATGCATTTACATTACTATCTCAATTAATTTATATATAATGATTTCATGTTATTTATGTTATCATTAATACTTAGATTTAAATATTTTTCATAATATCTCTTACAAAACTTTTTATTTTGAGTTCAGTTATTGTTCAGGATTCACAACTCATCTTAAACTAGGGGGCATACACAATGGTTTGTCTTAGAGACTAAGCTGAAATAACCTAATATACAAAAAAAAAATTGAAAGGTTTACATAGTGGATAATAGTCCATACCTATAAATCACTCATAAATATGTTTTAGACAATATCATCCCATTTGGATAAGGGTGCAGGCTGGCATGTCCAAAACTATGCAATGTTTTAGCAAGTAGAAAATAATAATTTTCAAAAATCCTTAAAATCAAAATCATTTCAAAACAGTTCTTGATAGGTACCTAGTCATAGTTTCAAAAAAATACTCAGGTTTGTTTCAAATTGTACTTAGAATGGGGTCATCATGTGTGACATGTTTTTCATAGTTTTCACAAACATTTTTTTCTTAGAAAATCACATAATATTACTTAGTTAAAGAATCCATATATAGTATATATCATATTGGGGGCATATGCATGACATATGACTACCTGCTTGTTTTTGTTTTTACCAATTTTGTAGATGGAATGACAATGTTTATCATTCTCGATGATGTATACACCAAACCCAATTTTTACTACTTTTGCACTAGTTTTTCACTAGAAATGAATCTTAGTCTATCTTGATTCACCTTTTGCACCAATTTTGTGCTAGAATAATTCATTGGAAGTCATACAAGTATTCTAAGCTATGCTACTAATTTAGGTATGCAATGATGGATTCAAATCACACCTTGAGTTATTAAGAACACTCTTCATATTGATGAGGATTAGAGTATGCATAGTCTAATCCAAGCATTTCAATGAAAATAAAATCTACAAGGGCCCTACCCTCTACAGTCACCAGGTTTTACACCATAAATCATAATAGTTTATGTACACAATCATGTGTATTTATTCTTTGTTATTTGATATATAAGTTTCTTATCTTTTAATTTTAGATTTACATTTTAAGGAATATTTTATACATGTTTCATTATAGGTTTACATGAAGCATGGTTCAATGTTGTGGCCTACATTCAAGACTATTCTTTAAAGGTAAGTTCAAGTACACACTTTTCCTTTACATCTAGTACTTTTTATTTACTACATTACTAGAATAAAAGGGGGGATTTAGACACATTAATTAACATTTATTTATAAAACAATGCACTTATTACCACTCCCTTTATGCACTAAGTTGATGCCATATTCCATGGTCCTTGACCACTTTCCTTCACTCCTATTTTATATGACCTAATTCCATGAGTAATTAATGATCTCAAAATATCCCTATCTAGTATTTTAAAAAACTTAAACTCACTTTGAGACTGGTACCCACTTTCATTTTACTTATTCTTTCCCTCTAGACAAGGACACCCTATTTGGATAATCCTTCTCCCCAACAATGTCTAATTACACCAAAAACATCCTCCCACCAAATAATAGTTAACTTCTCAAATTTAAATTCATGTAATGGGTCATCTCATAAGTTTAGTGAGCCCCATATGAAGTAATTCATAAAATATCATTACAGATCCACATTTTAAACCCATTTGCACACAAGGGGCTCACACATGGAAAAATAATAAAAACATCTAACTAAACATTGAGATCAAATCACCTATTTTCCTAATTCAAAGTCTATACATCCCAATTATCACTAAAATAAATCTATATAAACCTCTAAGATCACAAATCATTGTTGAATCATTTAATCACACCAAGATTTCATAAGTCTTATCAAATAAACCATTGTAGCATGGGAGAACTACATGGAGTTTGATCCCTCTTTAGATTTTTGGTATGTAGGAAGTGCTCAACATAAGAGTTTTAAATTCTATTACAACTTTTTTATGCACATAATATTTTTAAAATTTATCATTTAGTGATGCTTTTTCTCTTATAAGAACCTATCAAGTTTCAATCTCTCTGAGTGCATACCTTAAAGGGTGAATCAGGAAAGGGGTGGGAAGACTATTGGTGCTTCAAAAGATTATTGGTTAATTATATCATACCTAAACCCAAATAAAATCCTTCTTATCCAAATATCTAGGAAATTCTCCTATCAATAGACCCTAACTAAGCAAAAACCTATTTTTCTTACTAGGTCTATCATGGTTTACCTAGTTGTGAAAGTTAAAGCCTGTGTTACGCAACTAGGTTGACCTAAGTCAACCTAATTCAAGACCAAATGGTAATTTTTTAAAATTAGGTCATGACAGG
The DNA here is from genome assembly GCA_037957365.1 of Torreya grandis. Lineage (NCBI taxonomy): Eukaryota > Viridiplantae > Streptophyta > Pinopsida > Cupressales > Taxaceae > Torreya > Torreya grandis. The sequence goes on from JARHVA010000140.1 coordinate 1,904,005, forward strand.
ATAAACTTACTAACTAAAATTATGGAAGGGTTAGGACCCATCCATTGCTATAAATACAAACTTCACTTCAATTTAATTGAGAGGAACATTTATTTTCACATTATTACAGCTTATAATTTTGTAACATTTGCATTTGAAGGATCCATTGCTTAAGGTATGCCTTGGAAGATATGTATGTTGACTTGTGTGAACTCTTAGAAGTAAGTAAGAATATTTCAACCTAGATCTAATTTTGACTATAGTGTGATCCTCATAAATCCATAACAATCTCTTACAAAACATAATTGGCCAAGGGAAAGATTGAGACTCCACATGTTCATCCAAAGGTAAATATCTATAACTTTTGTTATTCCATTTCATAGATAAATATTTCAAAAATTAATAGATTTTAATGTATAAATCCTTAATTAGATTATCTCTACACTTAAACTTAGTGTAGTTATAGGGTTTTCTAGGCTTGCCATCTTACACTTTAGGAGATCTAGGCCCCCATTTACCTACCATGATCCTTTGTTTGTTTCATTTGTTTTAAACCATCCCCATTTGTGTTATAATCTTTAATAACACTAGATTATATTTTATTTTATGCATTAGAATACATATCTAGGGTTATTGCATAATATTATTTGCCTAGAGGCTTTGGAACCCTCTCTTTTAGTGTTTGTGATAAGTTCCCCCTTAGTTAGATTTAGTAGATCAAATTTAGTCATGCTTATAATATACAAAGTATCACAATAGATGTTAGTTTATTACCTTATCCAAGTTTGGATTTAATAAGTAGGATAAGTTTATATATATATATATATATATATATATATATATATATATATATATATATATATATATATATATATATATATATATATATATATATATATATATATATTAAGTTCCCCCTTAGTTAGATTTAGTAGATCCAATTTAGTCATGCTTATAATATACAAAGTATCACAATAGATGTTAGTTTATTACCTTATCCAAGTTTGGATTTATATATATATATATATATATATATATATATATATATATATATAAACTTTTTGCATACATTATGGGGAACCTGACATTAATCTAACTATTGCATTATAGTTTTTTTTATAAAATTCAACTAGGTCAATACAGGTTACCTAGTTTTATTTATTACTTTCTAATTTTATATATAGGCAACTATTTCAACACAGATCGACCACCTTATATTTTATTCTTTCTTATTTTCATCTACAACCAACTAGATTGATATAGGTTAATCTAGTTCATTTTTAATAGTTTTTAATTTATAGTTTCAACCAAATAAGTTGATATAGGTTGATCTAGTTCATTTTCAATAGTTTTTAATTTATAGTTTCAACCAACTAAGTTGAGACAAGTTAACTTGGTCTTATTTCATTATTTTTAGTTTTTATAGACTAAGTTGAACATGGTCAAACCTATTTAATCTCTATGTTTTTCAAGTTTTTACCTCTACATGACTAAATCAATCCTATATAACTTAGTACTAACTATGTTTTTCTAGAAAATTTCATTATGTAGGATGACCCATTTTTAGCTTTCAGATCTGCAATAGTCACAGTTAACTATCTAAGTCAACCATCATCAAGCTAGTCATATTTATTAGGTTCTTTCTAAAAAACTAGATCGACCTAGCTTGACCTAATTTAAATTTTCTTATATTTATGTTAGATAAATAAAATAACTATTAAACATTTTTTACAATTCTATTTCGTAATTAAATATTTCAATATTTTATTTTTCACTCATGTTTTCTAGTTTTCGAATTATGTCAAAATTATACTACACAACAACTAAATCAACCCTAGTTGACTTAGTTTTGTGTCTTATTTTCTTACCAATAAACTAAGTTTACCATAGCCAACCTAGTTTATTTCTACATGTTTTCATAATATAGTGTGTTGACTAGAGTCGACCTTGTTCTATGTTGTATGTTCAACTAGAGTGTCCCTAGTGGACCTAGTTATGTGTGTTTCTAATTTATGTATAAGTAAGGAAATTCATTTTATTTTTTATAGTAATTAATCTCACATTTTATTTAAAAATATTTTATACCTATTTATTTATATTCAAAAAAAAATAAAATTGATCTTTGATACTTGAGTTTTGCCTTTATTTTTCACTTTTTCTTGATTTCCTTAGAAATTGTGTACTGATAGTTTTAAAACTACTTATCTATTATCATGAAGGGCTATGTGATACTATTTTTAATATCTTATTCTATTTTTAAAAAATATTATGACATGAGAGGATTTCCCCAATGCTCACACCCATAATATAGATCTAAACATGGACTTTATTTTCCATGTACCTCACGATATTTAGAAAAAACTTAGGATTCCCATTTTTATTGAACCTTAGGAAGCTAGCCATCCATCTAATTCTATAGTATACTAGTTAGTGATTAGCACTAGGGAATTAATCTCAGATTACCCTTGAAACCAATTTTAGTGGGTTACGAGAATAGTACTTCCTCCATAGTCAATGCTTTGAAATATCAGGATGACACTATCCAATAAACAAGCAATTATCTTTGAGATCCTACAAATCAGTCACATCCTTTTAGAACACCTACCTAATATTCATTAAATATAAATAGCTAGTAATAGTAGTTACAAATTTTCATTTTTTCTTACTACTTGATATTCTTTTTTATTGTATAATGTATCGGCTAACATTGATATAATTACGTGACGTATGTTTCAACTAGATCGGCTAGCATTGACATAGTTGATTATGTGTGAATAGACTAATTCCACCAATATTAACTCAACCTTTTATACTATATCCCTCTATTTTCTAATCTACATCTTCTAGTTTACTATCAAAAAAATCTCAGCCTAACTAGATAGACATGGTTAACTCCCAAACTACTATCCCTATCTTCTTATGTAACCAAATCAATCTAGGTTTACCTAATAAAATTATATACTATTGTGTTATGAAATACATCACCCCTAGTATACCTAGTTCAATAAGTGTCTGACAATTTCTTTTATCATCTTCTTTTCTCTTAGCCTAATTACACCTAATTATAACTTCACCTTTCACCATGTAATAAATTTTTAATGAACTTGAACAAAAAAATTGAATGATATGAATAATTTCACTAACTCTCATAATGTTTATGAGTCTCATCTACCCTATACTATGATAGATAATCCTAATCTTATTAATATCCATGTCATTACTAGTACTACCAACTATGGGACTCATCCATCTTCTACATTTGATCCTCTTATACCCTTCAAAAATGACTATTGTAGAAGATGAGAGTGATCATGAATACACTACCAAAATGATCATTTTCATCATCAAAAATCCTCAACATCAAGGTAATCATCACACAATAATATATAATCTCATGATGGGACTTCACATTAGGTGTCCCTCTTCACCCATGTTTATTTTTTTTACAAGACTTGGGGAAAGTCATCTTATGATTTCTTCCATGCCTTCTTATTCTCCCATGACTTATTCATCTACCATGTCTTCCATTACCACTGACATTATTGGATCTCCTTTAAAGGGCCTACTCAAAATGTGCACATTAATCCATAGGTAAATGCTACTACTAGTGATCTCACACCACTTCTAATAGTCAAACCATTATTTACAACTAATAAAATTTTATTTTAAGCCATGAATAAAATGTCTATTTTTCAAATTAATAGTGCAAATCAACTAGTGAAAATTCAAAACCAACTTTTTCAATTATAAAATCATACTCGGTCCACTCAATGGGGAGTGTAAAATCCTAATGCCCCCCTACCCCCCTTAGAGATGCACAAGGTAACCTTATACATTAACCCCCACTTCTTAACAAGGTTATCAAACACTTAAAAAATGAACCCTTAGTTCCTCAAATTATAGATATTGACATAGGTAGTATTGTTCCTAATATCACTTATAATGGATCCACTTATCTTGCATTACATTTTAAAGATTTCATAAACTTATATATAGATTGGATAAAGATCAATACCTTTGTCACCTCTAAAATCTTAGCTAAAATCTTTTCAAGTGATGCTTTGGATTGTTATAATCAACTCAAGTATTATACTATATTGAGTTTATAAGACCTAGTTAATGCATTGGTATATGAATTCCAAACTAATGATCTTCCTAAAAATAGCTTAGCTCACATTATCAACTATAAATAATCATAATCTAAAATTCCCTAAGTGTTCATTAAAATATGGAAAACCTTATCTAATAAAGTTTGACATAACATTTTGGAAGATAATATCTTACACTTGTTCACTAATTCTCTTCATCCTAAATTACAATGTCATGTTAGGAATCTCTCTCCAAAATCTTTTGAAGAATCCCTAGACCAAGCCAAAATCAAGATTTTATCATAAGATAATTTGAGCCTTCTCACCCTCTAGTCAGAACTTGAATGCTTATGAAATATAAGAACTAACATACTACCAATGATGGTGTTATGGATACCTATGATTCCATACACACTTTTCATGATATCCTCCCAAGTGGTTCAAATGATGCTACTATTTCAAAACCACTTTCAACCAATCCTTTACAACAACCTAGTTCTCCATCTTCCCATGTGAATAATGTAGATTCTCATAAACCAATTTCCATTAAGGAAATTCAAAAAGTGTCTTCTTTAACATTCACTATGATATTTTGACCCAACTCGCCCTACTAAACATTGGTATGAGAGACATAATTTTTTTTGGTATCATACAAGTTGGGTTAATTCTCATGATACTTTTCACCAACTTATAAACTTTGATCTTGAGTATCTCCTTGGTCCTAATTTTGATCACAATACCTTAATTTGTGAGCACCAACAAGCTTATGAAGTGGTGATTAAGTCTCATGAAACAAAATTTAAGCATGATGCCCTTAATCAAGCTAACACACATCTTGATATTTACAATAATCCCATTCCTAATCTTCAATCAAGTACTACTCAACCTCCCACTTCCAATGTTCTTAAAACTTCTATCGATCCTAATTATTTCATTAAAAATGAGAATGTTTTCAAATATGAACAATATGAAGAGATTATTATCTTAAATTAATCCTTATCTACATTATAGCTATAATAATTTCCAAAAAATATGTATTGTTCAAGATACTTATCCATCTCATTTCACAAAACTTGAGCATATAACAACAATTCCAACATATCTAGAACACAACTTACTCCTTCATCTTTTATCCCACATGTATCCAATAAAATTATACATTTGGATACCCATTATCTTTCCATTGATAAAACTTATATTCCTCACTTATCATCCACTTATCCTCACTCTAAATCACCCACCTTAAAAAACATAAATAAATCCACTTATATGCTTTCTTAACCACCTTCAACATCCAAATATTCAAAATAATCAATCATTGACCCAATTACACAACCAATGAAATTATCTAATTCAACCCAATTTGAAACACTTGGCCAAACCACATAAACTAAATCCTAATAAAATACTCCCTATCACCATAACCTTTACTTCTTATTTCAACATTCCATTTAGTAGCTTGATAATCTTGGCAAAACTAGATATGAATTTGCATACAAAGTTGATTTTACCAAAGAATGACTTTAATTCCTTATTGCTATTAGGAAGAGGTATTTTAGAAATCACATTATCACACTCAGGGTCAATATAAATACCTTCCTTGGTGATGACATGATCGAGGAGAATACCTTCCATTACACTGAACATGATCTTCTTTGGTTTGAAGGAGATACCATACCCTTTTCACCTTCCAAATATTTTCTAGAGATGGTGGATATGATCGGACCTATGTTATGAAAAAATAATCAAATAATCTATGTAAATAATTATGCATTTATCAATCAAACCTTTGAAAGTGAATTTCATGGCTCTCTAAAATTTGGTTCCTAAATTGATGAGGCTAAATGACATCCTCTTATATGTGAAGATGCCCCACTTTATTACAAACATAGTTATGATTGGCCTTCAAAAAATACCAGAACCTCATTATATCCTGAGAATTCATCCAAGAAGGACATCATCTAAGATCTACTTACCATCTAAATTACCTCATCAAGGTAGGGCAAAGGATATTTCTCTTTGTCATAAGCTCAATTTAGATTTTTAGAATCCACATACAGTCTACTTTCCCCACTCTTCTTGTGAATGGGAACCAATTTGGCTACCCATGTAGAGTGATGAACCCAAAAAATAATCTCAACCGAGAAGAGCTTATTAATTATTTGTGGATAAGTGGCTCAAATATTGGGTTCATAGGTTATTACCTCAACCTAAAATTTTTATGGTTTTACTTGATTGGGATAATATGCATTGTCACATTTGGTGTGAAGACCTTAAGGTACCCATAGGCCCAATCAATAACATCTCTATATTATAGTAGTAGTTTTTTGAGTTGTTCTATTTCAGTAGGAGTTTAATCTAGGATAACATTGACATCTTGAGTTTGGTTTGATGATCAAAAATTGAGAGGCTTAGACTTATGATCTAGGTGTATTGGTCTCTCAAATTTGCATGAAAACCTATTTTACTGGTAGGACAGTTTGGAAAATGACATGTAAGAGCTAGGCATGATCTTTAGCTTGGAATGGCATCGATAAAATTGGAAGGTCTCCATGCAACACTCCTTATTCTTCATGTAGCTGAAAATAGCTCCTCATGTAAATGGGTGATGCACAAAATGGAACTTGACTTCCATAAAAATAACTAAAGTTACCTTTGCAAAACCCTGACTTGTAAAACACAAGTGAGACTTTTACAACTTTTAAGTCATACTAATTTGTCAAAATGGACTTTGAAATTTTCAATACATACTTTTACACTTTTGGCAATTGTAACTTGTCAAAATAAAAAGTGTAATTTACAATTGTGCTTTTTACAAATTTCATACTATCAAAAATATAAAGTGTAAAATACATGTGTCTTTTTCTCAAAAAGAGTTATACAAGATAGTTGCAACTTTATAATATACAATTTGCAATGTTTTTCAAATTAAATTATAATATGTGAAAATATTTAAATAGAAAGAGATTAATTAATATCCAAAATTTCCTCAACCTGCTTATCTTTCTCCACATGCATTTTTTCAACATACACATCAAAGTCCTTAAAAAATTCCTATATTCAATCTTATTTTAGTCTACAAGAATAAAGGTGAGAGGATACACAATCTACTTGATTATCAAAAAATTCCTTTCTAAAAGTTTTGATTCCCTACATTTTCATTTTTATATTATCTATTGTTCTTTCATACCTAATAAACTTGTGGATAGAACTCAAGGTAAAGACTGTAGTCTTTATAGAATTTTTTCAACCACTTCCTTAAACTTATTTTAAACTTCCTCTACCTAAAAGAGGTTATTTGTATCATATATTGGTTTTCATGACATCATATTCATCATTCCTTCAATGTCATACAACATATCAATAACCTTGTCATGTGTCACCTTATCCTTGTGAACAGATTCTATGAGTATCCTTATCCAAAACTAACCTTCTCTATGTAATTTCTTGTGTTCGACATCATTTCGTAGTATCTTCTTAGCAATGAGGGTATCCATATCAATTAAATTCATAGCTATCAACTTAGGATAATATAAATTCAAGGTTTAAATTTATCCTTCATATTTATTGACCTATTCTCTCAAGATATTCTTTCTCTTTCTGATTATTTCATATTGATCCATTGTTACAGTAATAATGTTATTTCCCTTAGAAATAAATTCTTTCAACCATTATTTGGTATCCTTTCCCATATTATCAATCTCTTGAATCGAATCAATTGTAGCTTGATCCATAATTTGAATAATTGGTTGTATTAACTATGGTTGTTTTGATGATTCACTTGGCTCTAAGAATTGGTTCAATGCAGTCGTAAGTTGATCCACTTTGTTCTTCAATTAATCCTTGGTGGCCTTATCATGATTAATCCTTTCAAAGATGGAGTTGATGCTAGATTACACATCATATTTTAATCCCTCTCTTGTCAGTCATCTAAGGTGGATCTTGGAAATCTAATAATCTCCACCATAAGATTTTCCTTTGATTTGTTTGGTGGATGGACTGCAATTTCAACATACCTCTCCCCTTTATCATCACTGAATATCCTATAAAAGGTCCTCATAGTAGTTTTAGACCTTTTATTGACCTCCAATAGACCAAATTCTAGTGTTTTAGGTTAAATCATTTATTTTCTCTCCTTCCCCATTGATTGTGCTAGCCAACTGGGGATAGCATCTAATTGTTTAGACATTGTCACCAAAGAATCAATTGTTGATGTTGTTGCACTGGTAGACACTGTGACAATTGTATATTATTATGTAGATGTTGCCATTGATCACTTAGTATATTCATATGAAATTTCACTCCCATCAATAGATTGCAAATCTATATTAAAATCAAGAACTTGAGTCTCTCCAATCTCAACTGAAGGTGTTGTGGAAATAGTGGAAGTGAAAGAGGTGGGGCATTAGAAATAGATATCTATTGGTAGTGTGAAAGATGGAATAAACATAGGGATTATAAATTTGGGAATAGGTGAGAGGGTGGAAGCCAAAACATTAAATAAATCAATTAGATGTGTGAGACCACTCAGGGTTCATGATGGAAGGAAAGTGAGTCAGGATGAAAGTGAAATAGTACTTACCCCAGGAGTTGGGATGGCCTACAGGACTGAAGTCAAGATGACTAAATCAAGTGAAATGTACTATTATCTAGTGTTATAAATTAATGATGATGGAATGGAAGTAATTATGAATGGAATAGAAAGAGGAAATGGAATAAAAGGGGAAGGTAAAATTGGAAGAAGGGAAAGTGGAGTGGAATCTTGAGAATCCATTGACGGGGGACTCTGAGTGTCCACTTGAATTGATTGTATTGGTTGCACTTGGATTATTGTGTAGGAAAAGTGGTAGGGATGATAGGTAGAGTGGAAAATACAAATGTAGGGTAAGTAGAAACCTAAGGTGGAGGTGTTCGATCTTGAAATGTTAAAGGAGTAGAAATAGGAGGTGGAGGTGTTGGAGCTTCTAGAATGATATACATAGGAGGAGGGAGAATAGTGGGAATTTGGATTGTCACTATAATAGATATGGGAATAAAATCCATAGCAAATCTTTCTACTACTGTGTCTTTAGATGAGAATTCAATTGGTTATTTTGCATCTGCTCATCCTTGCTTGATTTCCCTTTTTAGCTTTATTCTTTTTCTTATTCTTCTTCTTCTCTGGCTCCTATGATGATTCACCTGTTATTCCAATTAGGCCCTCTTTTGATAGATAAATCCCTTGTAATTTAAGCTTCAAAATCTCCTCTCTAACTCCTATTTTTTCTCTTACTACTTGTACCCCCTTACTCCTCAGCCACTTGATTGTTTTGTTTTATCACACCTATTGTTCTATCAAATAAAGAAAAGGATTTTAGAGTTGACCACCTTTTTGGTGGTAAGGTTTCAATGATTATCTATGTATAATAAATTAGGTCCACATTGGACTCATCATCCACCAAGTCATCAGGCACTGGTAAAAATCATAATCTTTAATATGTTGTAGGATCATTCTAGAATGATCCCTCATTCTAACCCTCTCCTCATCTTCATAGTCCTCCCAATAGTATTCATAATATGAAATGTGAGAATATGTTGTAAGTGTTAGTATGCTAGTGATCTTCCCATAAACATCAAAAATGGCCTAGACTCCAAAGTTTTTAAGGCCATTTGGCACATTTCAGCTTTAGCACATTTGGCCTTGAGGAGGGAGGGACATGTGTATCTGCCAATACTTATTGGGAAGTGAATTCCCACTTTGTGACTATTAGAAAGGAGCTTATGGGTCTTTATAATTTATTTGATTGGTTCCATCAGTTCTCATTTATTGCTAACATATCTGGGAAAAGTATATGGGTAGCCACTGAAACTAGCTACTCTAATATAGGAATAGGTGAGGAACTAAATGAAGTATGAGCCCTATTTTCTAATTTCTTCAACTGTTGATGATGAGAACCTTGTTCTCCCTAGTTCCTTACCAAACATGATAATGATGTCATAAATGAAAGCATCATTTGCTCTCCTAAAATGCTATCTATTGGCCTCGAATCTGAGGTTAGGATAGTAGTTGTATACTCTATTTATCTCTCCAGGGAATGTGTTGAGGCCTAGGAAAGATCTCCCTTTGGCCAAAATGTAGACAAGGTAAGAAGTCATAAAACTTGTTAGTTTTTATACCAACAATTTCTTTTGGATGGAATCACTTATTAGTTGAGCCCAATGAATGTATTGAACATTTTGTTAAATGACCCAAATATATTGGTACATCCATTCTTGGAAGCTATTAGCATTAGGACTATCAGTGATTCTGTGCATCACTATAATAATATCTCCCACCTCATCAATGAAATCAGGCCTATATAAGGTCTTTGGTAGTCTAATGGAGGAAGCCTTAGGGGACTTAATCCACTGTCTATTGATCATCTTATGACATCGATCTCTTTTATCTTCAAATAATTATGTGGATTTATATGAAGTTATATCAAGAATTATCTCAAATTTTGGGATTATAAATACTGAATCAATGAAGTCAAGGTCTAGATTTAAAATCCTTTCCCCTCGTTCATTCAAGACTTCTCTTCTATCAGGATCATAGTGTTGGGCTAGTGTGAGCACCAACTTAGGGATTTAGATTGATAATGGGAATGTTGTAGCTTGTGCTAAGTCAGAGTCATAAATACTTCGGATCCAATCACTCTTAAACCTTGTGCTTATTCTGGTCCAAAAGTCTCTTAGGTCAATATGACCTAAATCAATATTTGTTATCTCTATTGTATTAGAATATAAACTGAGAGTTACTCTAGGGCCTTAGGATTTGAACTTCATCTCTTTTGGAGACATAAAATCTTGATTTATTACTTATGAGAAACTAACTATGAGAGTTGGTGGGGTTTGCAGGTGTTCTAATCAAATAGAATCTCTGAAGGAGATGGGAGGTGTTCTATGTAGATAAAAGTTTCAATGGAACTAGGAGGAGCTTAAAGTAGGTGATAAATCCATAGAGCTAGGAAGTGTTCTAGGTAGGCTAGATATCTAGTGAAAAGGGAAGGGATCAGAAGTAATGTGGATTCCCATGGGGATGGGAAGTGTTTAAAGTAGGTCCACTATCTATGAGGACATGGAACTTTGTGGGGATCTTAGGTGCTTGGGACAATGGTAAAACCTATGGATATTCTAGGTGTTTAAAGCAAGTCTAATGTCTGTAAAAACCTTCAAGGTATTTATAGGGAATATTCATTAGTTTGAATGGGGAATATGCTTATGGAATATGCATCTATCTTGATGAAACCCTAGATTTTGACTATAATTCAAGAGGGAAAACTCTCAAGGTTTTAATGATGAAACATTTTAGAGACAAATCCTTAGGAAACCCTAGATTTACTAATTTAAATTTTTGAGATAATGATAACATAATGAAAATGAAACTACTAATTCCTAAAAATCATAGAGAAACCCTAAAAATATAATGTCTAAACAAACAATGGTAACTCTAATCAAAAGAACTTGAAACTTTTCACAGGAAGGGAAAGATCTTGAAATAGCTTCAAATTTGTAAGAATAATGGTGGAAAACACAAGGAAAATACCATTTAAGAATGAAAATGATGTGGAATTCAATTTTAAATCATGGATTGAACTTACAATTACTTGGTATGTGGATGGAGGGTTAGATGTGTGACAGTCATTTTTATAGCTCAAAACACACTTAGAAAATTAAATAATCATAAAAAATCCCCAAATCACTTGGTTTAAATATGATAATGCTTGTAATTAATGCATTAATGGTGGTTGTTGGTGGAGATAAGAGCTATTTGGATCAAGTCCCATGACCATGAGGTGGGGGTGTTTGATTTGCTTGAAGGTCAAAAGGCAGAACCTATGATGCATTTTTCAAGTTTTACAACTTCCAAATTGCACCTAGAGTTATGGATCCCATGGCTTAGGTGGTTATTAGGAGGCAGAACCTAGGACATAATTTTCAAGTTTGAAAATTACATTCCAAGTTTTGGATCCCATAGGAAAAGAGGTGTTTTGGCTTCACAGGATCTAGATTTTGGCATGCATTTTACAGTTTTGCAAATTACAAAATGTGTGTTGAGTTCCAGATTCTATCGATTAGAAGGTTCACAGGACTCAAAGCTCAACTTGTATTTTGAATTTTTTTACAAATTTAAAAATGTGTATTGAGTTCTAGATTCTTTCAATTTGGGTGGTTAGTTGATTTATGGGATCTAAAACCTGTGAAACAATTTACAATTTACAAATTGCATCCAGAGTTCTAGATTCCATAATGCAAAGGGGGAAAATGGGTTTTGGTAGTTTCAAGGGGGTTTTCTAAAAAATGAAGGGCGTATCCCTTAGGGTATCAGATGTTATGATATTTTTAGGGAAAAAATATCAACATTTTTGGCAACCTCTATGGGATGATTATATGCTAATAAGTTTATATCTAGTAGCCTTCAAGAACATTGGGCATGGAGTCAAATTGGCTTAACAAAATTTAACCTAGAAACAACAAATTGGGATTTGCCTAGACATAACAAAACTAGAAAAGACAAACAAATAAAATAAGAAAAAACAACACAACCTAAGGAAATAAAACTCCTAATGAGTTAACCCATGCAAAATCACTTATTTGAAAACACAACTAACCCTATTATATACAAAAAAATTTAATTCTCATAATGAGTTCCTACCTCAAAATCAAGCTTTGAGGTATATCCCATTAACTAGGATAGGTAGTTTTGATCCATCAAGATTGGAGAGCTAAAATGCATTAGATCTTTTGCACTGAGTAATAATATATGGACTGCTCTATATGGCATAAAATTTGGTGTGCTTGCCCAGTTTAGCCTTGTTCGTATCCCATTTGAGAACCATGTATCCTTCATTTAATCTCCTTTCAGGTGCCTTTTTATCAAAAATATTCTTTGTTTGAGCCTAATTAGCTTCCAAAACCTTCATTGATTGGTTTTTGATTTCTTCAAGTTCCATAAGTTTAGCCAATCTTACTATCATTACATCATTATCTATCAAATCCAATTGGTGATTGAGCTCTAGAGATGGTAGCTCAATTGATATTTGGACTCAATATTCTCTTCCATATACTAACATGAAAGGGGAATTACTAATTGCTCTCTTAGGAGTGATCCTATCATCCCAGAGTGTTGATTTCAACTTTGTGTGCCAAGTCCTCTAATTATCCTCCATTGTTCTTTTGATAATTCTGATAAGGTTCTTATTGGTTAACTCAACCAAGCCATTACCCTAAGGGTAATAACTAGAAGAAGTAATCATATACACATTATGCTTGATATCCCACTCACTCACTTGAGTGCCTATGAATGCTTTAGCATTATCAAAGATAATGGTGTGAGGTACACCAAATCTTGACACTATATTATCCATGCAATTCAGAATAGACACCTCCATGGCATCTTTCAATACAACTGCTTTGGTCTATCATGTGAAATATTCTATTTTTTTGAGGATCCACCTGTGTCTTGTACTCGATGGTGGATTGATCATACTAATGAAATCTAATCCCCATTAAGAAAATGGTTGATCTGCTTGAATGGGTTTGAGAGGAAAGGTTGCTAAATTTTATTTATCAATGAAGTAAACATACGTTTCATAGTTCCTTACCCATTGGTGGGCATCTTTGAATAATTCAGGCCAATAATAGCCTATTCTCATTATCTTGATGGCCATGTTCCTTGTAGAGAAATGTCTTCCTAATGGGCCATCATGAAATTCTTTGAGTATCTTAGGAACTTGATCATGCTCAATACATCTTAACATAACTCCATTCATATCATTTCTAAATAGTATTCCATCAACAAGGATAGAAGGAATGGACTAGAGTCTATAATACCTTTTATTAGATTGTTGAAGATCATATGGGTAATCACCTATCTGTAGTAAGTTGGTCATGTATTGGATCCAGCTATTGAAAATAGGTGGGTTAACTGGTTGAGGTGAAATTTGAGCATATATTGCTTCAGATGTTGTTTCATTAGTTCTAATATCAAAAGCCAACTATTCACATAAACCTTTTCCTCTTACTAGTTTGGTAACTTTGATGTCTATATCATTCTCCATGACCTTGGTGATCCATCCTGCTTGCTTTTCATTTATCTCCTGACTAAGTAGAAAATTTTTAAAATTTGGGTGACTTACCATCAGATGAATCTTATTATTAGAGAGCATATGCCTAAATTTATTGAGAGCCTTAATTATGTCATATACCTATTTTTCCACAAAACTATAATTTTCCTCATATCCTTTCAAAGATTGGTACAAGAAAGATATTGATTGTTCTAATTGTTCCTACTTGTGTTGAGTCAAAATGGATGATATGCTTCCTTCCCCTCTAAATACATAGAGAATTAAGTCTTTCTCATAATTTGGGTTGACCAAGGTAGGATCTTGGGAAATAGCTTCCTTTATGGGCTCAAAGTTGTCTTTTCCCTCCTGTGTCCAGCTAAAAAAGGGTATCCTTCTTAAGCATTGCAATGAGGGGTTTTACCAAAGAGGCAAAGTTTGGGACAAATTTTCTCACAAAATTAATCTTTCCAAGGAAACTCTAAAGTCCTTTCTTATGACTTGGTAGTGTTAATGCATATATAGAACTAACTCTTTTTGGGTATATTGCAAGACCTTCCTTTGACACTATGTGTCATTGTATTTTCCCTTAATGAACCACAAAAACACACTTCTTTATATTGATGAAAACTCTAAATTTTCTACAACTTTCAAAAAAAATTCTAAGGTGGTATAGGTGTGCTTTAACATGCTTTGAGTAGACCATGATATCATCCAAATATACTAAGATCATTTCATTTATCATACCTCTAAATGTCATATCCATGGCTCACTAAAATGTTTCCCCAATATTAGTCAAACCAAAAGGCATCTTTTTGTATGCATGTGTTCCCCATTTTATGGTGAAGGTATTTTTGTATTGGTCTAACTCTTGTACCAGGGTTTGGTTATAGCTAGAATAACCATCTAGAAGGGAAAACCTTTTAGATCTTGCAATAGTTTGTAAAATTTTCTCCATAGGTGGGAGAGGATAATGGTCCTTTAGAGATGCTTTGTTTAGGTCTGTAAAATCCACACACAGCTTGATTTCACTATTTTTATTTCTAACAGGGACCAAATTGGCAACCCAATATAAGTGCTTGATGGGAAAAATTATATTAGCTTCTATCAATTTTGAGAGCTCACTTTTCATTAGGGGGTTTATATTTGGATTAATGGGCCTATGCTTATATCTAACAAGCTTAGTGTTTGGATCCAACTCTATTATATGATGGGCTAAACTAGGGTCAAACCCTCTTAGATCATGATAACTCTAAGTGAATTTATCATCAAATTATTGGAAAAATTCAATAAAAATTTTCTTCTCAAAGTCATTACATACCTTTCCTAGATTTAGAGTTTTGCCTTCTAAAATGACCACCGGCTCATAGTCTTCTTCATTGATCAAAATTTTCTTTTTTTTTGCCTTTCAGTTGGTCATTTAAATTAAAGATGTTCTCTATCGTAACAAGACCCATACGTAGTTTTCTTATCTTTAGCTGGATGATCTGATCTCTATATTGATCCTAAAACTTTAGTTGGTTCCTATCCAAGAATTTAACTTCTTCTCTTATGAAGTTTATAATTTGTTGATCATTATCAAAGACTTGTTAATTAGTGACATTATTAGAAACAAATGGTCTTACTACCAAATTCTATGTGCTAGATATTTTCTTTGTTTATTTCCTCAGGTAAGTTATATTGGGGGCCCACTAAGGCCATATAATCAACATCTTCATTCCATGATCTTGGCACTACCTTAATATTCAGAGAAGTGAAATATTCAAACAAGTCCCAAACCCTGTGCTTATAAGCTCTCAATAAATTATTCTTAGTCATGCTTCTAGATCTTACTTGGTGAATAATCAAATCACTTCTATCCCTCTCTTTAGCCAACTATAGTCCTTGAATCAAAGCTTCATATTTAGCTACATTGTTAGTGCAGCTAAATTAAAGTTTGAAAGAATAGAAATAACTCTCCTTTTAGGGAGAGATCAAGACAACACCTTGACCCACTCCATTTCTACTTCTTGAACTATAAAAGAATAGTTGCCATATTCCTTGAAGATATTTAGGTGGTTTTAGAATATTAGGAATGATTACATCATTTTCATGTATGTAATATGTACCCAACCCAATTTATTGTACATGGTCATAAGGATCAAACTATATATCTAATCACCATTCATCTAATAGAATATCTAGAATATATTTTATGGTGGTTACATCTTCATGATCGGTTTCCTCTTTTTGATCTTGTAATATACAATTCATTTCTATGGGAGGAGTGTATGGTTTTTAGTTATTAGCTCAGCTCTTATTATTACTCTTGTCCCATACCTCATCCTAAGCAACATGTGAGACCAATCCATAGACAAATATCCTCCCATTTTCATGGTAAAATATTATGAAAGGCAAATGGTGAAATAAGGGGGATGATCGATAACTAAGATATCTTGAGAGATTAATTAGCTCGAACAAGCATGTATAGTGAGATTCAAATCTTTTATTATTCCTACTATCTGAATAGCAATCCCATCCAATTGAACCACTCCCTTATTCATAGGTTTATATTTTATGCTAAGAGCATCAGCTATCTTTTTGGGCATAATATAACTACTAGCCCCTGAATCTACCATGCAATTATGAACTAGATGCTTTCCTACTATTAGTGAGAGATCGAAAGGGGAGGCTTACCACTTTTGCCCATATTAGCTTTAGTTTTTGGTTGACATAGATTAATTGTAGTATTAGGCCCCTTGGCTAGAGCCTTATCTACTATTTGGAAATTTTTCAAAGCCTCTTGTAGAAAATCTCTTTGTGTTGGTATAGAGAGTGCCTCCCATATAGTAACATTCAGATTAGTCTTCTCCATTTACTCAAAAATGTTGAAAGGGATATTACTAACCTTTTTCATCACTTTTAGTAGTGTTACATCCTCTTTGACAAGATTTGGAGTCATCACTTTCACTTTGGGCTAGCTAGTGGGTACAAAAGGTGGCCTTTATATTATGTTATTCTTTACAAGTTTTGGTACAACTTTGGAAGTTGTAGCCTGTTCCACCCTGGGGGGATGATCACTCTTGATTGATATTTTCTTTGATCATGTATTGGATGCCACTATACCTCCACCAAAAAAAAAATTCTTTCTCTTTATTTACCCCACAAAATTCCTCTTCTTGCTAGTTCAGAAGAATAGCCTCTCCTTAAGCAGGTTCTTATGTGTTTGCTTGTTGGGAAGTGGATTCTTTTTGTTGTCCCTATGTACTTGTCATTATTTACACCATCAAACCTTGAATGATGATGCCATTGGGATAAGCATTATGATTATGTGGTTGTGAACAAGGATAACACCACTCATAGTCCTAAACCAAGTTATTTTGAATAGGTACAATGGCTTTAAAAGTATTTGGTGTAGGTAAGGCATGTACATTTGGGGGTTTTGGTTGTGTTTTTTGACCTTGCAACTATTGATTTCCTTAGTATTGTTGTCTACCTCCTAGATAGGGCTACCTATTGGGCAAGTATGTTAGGTCAACCTACTGGTAAGGCTTATAATTATAAGATTTTTGCATCTTCATTACTACTAACTCATTGACAAAACTCTTAAGTAGTGACTTGACCTCATATAGTTCATCCGTAGGAGCGAGGGTCAAAGTTGGTGCCTCGATTATAGTGGAATTAGAGTAATTACAGGTGGTGTAGGAGCATTTTTTATAAATAGAGGCATTTATGGCCTTGGGGTAATTTTTCAGCTTGGATTAAATAAGTTTCTGCCATTATAGCAATTTCATAAGAACTCGAGAGTGTGGTGCCACCTATAGACTGAATCATAATAGCTATATCACTATTTAGGGCTCTCAAGTAATATAGGAAAGCCTTATTTGTAGTTGGCTTGACTAGTGCTGGAATTCTATTCCATGTCTTCTAGAAATAGAAATTGAAATCGATCATGATCTTATGAGAAATTGAAATCGATCATGATCTTATGAGGAGCTCATTGAATGGCGGTTAACTATTCAACCAAGGAAAGGTGGTCACTCTTATCTTCAAACTGAGTACATAATGCAATGCCTAAATCATCCCAAACTTGAATAGAGTTGGGAGCAAGAATTTTTTACCACTGTAAGTCTTTACCCTTGAAAGAGCAAACTAAGAGTCTAATTGCAACATTCTCTTGCACCACATTGTGGACTATACATAGATTGGCAATATCTTATATGTGCTTCATAGGAGTATTGGAAGTTTTGCCAGTGAAATATGGTAGATTTTTTAAGGTCAAGGTTGGTATATCATCATATTGAGCCAATAAGAGAGGGTTAGCCCCATTAAAGGCTATAATTTTTTTGTTTATTATCAGAGGGATAAAATTGATAGGACTAAGATTACTTGTAGGGGATACAAATAAATTTGTAAGATATAATTTATAATGAGGTACAAATTATTTTGATCTCTTTTAAAGTGGAAATGACAAATCTAAAAAATCAACTTTATTACCTTTTATAGTTGATCTTGTTTGTTGACTTGGCATACATAATTCTTGAGATCTTGAAACCATAAACTAGTGGAGTTGTCAGGTGCCTTTGGAATGTGTCCAAATCTCATGCAATGTTCACCAAAAATAGCACTAATATATTTATAATTTTTGGGTCCCACTGGGTGTGCCAAAAACTATTATCATGTAGGTTTGCACTTGTCTTGATTTTGTAGCTTGTTGTGTGATTACCTAATGATATAATGGGAAAACCTCCAAGTTATGGGACTTTGAAAATCAAGGTTAACCTCCAGAGAAATTTGGATTTCCTTTCATTAAATCTGATGCAACTGATAGGATATCATTTCTTATATAAATTTTGCTCATTTTCTAGTGTTCTTTCTCTTAAACTAAAATTTTGACTGGGAAAAGAGTTAAGAATGAAACTTTGTGAAAACTAAAATGGTGATTGCACCGAATATTTTAGTGGGTCTTAATGTTTGCTTGATAAACATAACATAACAAGAAATCAATTGAAATGTGTTTGAGCATAGATTCATGCAAATGAGAAATCAAAGGTAATATTTTTTATTTTTATTGAAGGGACAAGATTCACTTATTTTCATCAAACAATATTTTAGAAGGGTAAAATACCACAAAAGAATTTCTTGTGACTAAAAATAAGAACTATAATATCCATAAATACTTGAATAACTCTACATACACAAGTATCTCTCAGATAATAAAAGAAAATCTTCAATTTTTTTTATTCTCAAGGTTATAACTTGTAGATAATACATTTAAAATGCAAAAAAATATCACTAACAACAAAAATATAGATTGGGCCATGAGGCTTGCCCATATTTATACAAAAATATCTCATAAATGAGATTCAATTATCAAAACTTGAATGCCCAGTAGATAGAACCATGCATATCTATAACTTCATGTAAAAAGAGGTGAGGTATTCTATTTCTATCATCTTTAACTTGTAAGATGGTTTGTAAAATGGCACGTAAGAGCTGGGCATGATATTTAGCTTGGAATGGCATGGATGGAATTGGAAGGTCTCCATGCAACACTCCTTCATGCAGCCAAAGATAGCTCCTCATGCAAATGGGCGATGCCCAAAATGGAACTTGACTTCTATAAAGATTACTAAAGTTACCTTTACAAAACCCCAACTTGAAAAATACAAGTGAGACTTTTCTAACTTTTAAGTCATATCACTTTATCAAAATAGACTTTGCAATTTTCAATACATACTTTTACACTTTTGGTAATTGTAACTTGTCAAAATAAAAAGTGTAATTTCCAATTATTCTTGTTAAAAATTTCATACTATCAAAAATATAAAGTGTAAAATACATGTGTCTCTTTCTCAAAAAGAGTTATAAAAGATAGTTGCAACTTTATAATATATAACTTATAATTTTTTTCAAATGAAATTACAATATTTGGAAATATTTAAATAGAAAGAGATTAATCAATATCCAAAATTTCCTCAACCTGCTTGTCTTTCTCAGCCTACAATTTTTCAACATATGCATCAAAGGCCTTAAAATTTTCTTATATTCGATCTTCTTCTAGTCTACAAGAATAGAGGTGAGAGGCTACATAATCTACTTGAATATTAAATAATTCCTTGCTGAATGTCTTGATTCCCTACATTTCCATTTTTATCTTATCTATTATTCTTTCATACCTAATAAACCTATGGATAGAACTCAGGGTGAAGACTATAGTCTTTGTAGATTCTTTTTTAACCACTTTCTTGAACTAAATTTGAACATCATCTACCTCAAAGAGGTTATCTACATCATATACTAGTTGGCATGACATCATATTCATCATTCCTTCAATGTCATACAACATATCAATAGCCTTGTCATGTGTCACCTTAGCCTTGTGAGCAGATTATATGAGTATCCTTATCCAAAACTAAGTTACTCTATGTAATTTCTCGTGTTCGACATCATTCTATAGTATTTTCTTAGAAATGAGGGTATCCATATCAATTGAAGTCATATCGATCAAATTAGGATAATATAAATTCAAGGTTTGAATTTCTCCTTCATTTTTATCGACCTGTTCTCTCAAGATATTCTTTCTCTCTCTGATTATTTCATACTGATCCATTATTACAATAATAACCTTATTTCCCTTAGAAATGAGTTATTTTGACCATTCTTTGGTATCCCTTCCCATATGATCAATCTCTTAAACTGAATCAATTGTATCTTGATCCATAATTTTTTTGACTAGTTGTATTGACTATGGTTATTCTGATGATTCACTAGGCTCCAAGAACTAGTTTAATGCAGTCATAAGTTGATCCACTTTGTTCTATAATTCATCCTTAGTGGCCTTATCATGATCAATCCTTTTGAAGAGGGAGTTGATGCCAGATTGTGCATCATGTTTTAACCCCTCTCTTATTAGTCATTCAAGGTTGATCTTAAAAATCTGATAATCTCCCACCACAAGATTTTCCTTTAATTTATCTAGTGGGGGGACTATAATTTTAACATACCTCACCCCTTTTTCACCATTTAATATCCTTGAAAATGTCCTAGGAGTAGGTTTGGTCTTCTTGACCTCTAATAGACTAAATCCCAGTGTGTTGCGGTCAATCGTTTGTTTTCACTTCTTCCCCACTGATTTTGATAGCCAACTAAGGGTAGCATCTAGTTACTTGGACATTGTCACCAAAGAATCAATAGCTAATGTTGCTACACTGGTAAACACTGTAATAATTGTAGACTCCTGTGTAGATACTACCATTGATCACTCAGGAGATGCCTATGAAATTTCACTCCCATCAATAGATTGCAAATCTATATTGACATTAAGAACTTGAATCTCTCTAATCTCAACTAAAGATATTGTGGAAATAGTAGAAGTGGAAGAGGTGGAGGAAATGGAAACAACTTGTCTATTGGGGGTATGGAAGATGGAATAAACATAGGGATTATGAATAGGTGTGAGGGTGGAAGCCAAAGTATTAAACAAATCAATTAGAAATGTGGGACCACTCAAGGTTGGTGATGTAAGGAAAGTGAGTGGGGATGAAATTGAAATAATACTCACCCTAGGAGTTGGGATGGCCTACAGGACTGAAGTTAGGATCACTGAGTTTGTGGAAATGTATTATTGGGTGGTGTTGAAAATAAATGGTTATGGAATGAAAGGAATTATGAATGGAATGGAAAGAGGGAGTGGAATGAAAGGGAAGGTGAAATTGGAGGAAGTTAAAATGGAGATGAATCTTGAGATTCCACTGATGGGGAAACTTGAGTGTCCACTTAAATTGATTATATTGGTTTCACTTGGCTTATTGTGGTAGGCAAACTAGTAGGTATGATTGGTGAAATGGAAAATAAAGATGCAGGGGAAGTGGAAACATGAGGTGGAGGTGTTGGAGCTTTAAATGCTAAAGGAGTGGAAATAGGAGGTGAAGGTGTTGGAGCTTCTGGAATAATATACATAGGAGGAGGGAGAACTATGGAAATTGGGGTTATCATTATGATAGATATGAGAATAAAAGTCATATAATCTCATGTTGCTTCTTTGTCTTAAAATGAGATGTCAATTGGTTGTTCTATAGTTTCCCCATCCTTGCTTTATTGCCCTTTTTTAGCTTTAATCTTCTTCTTCTTCTCTGACTCCTTTGATGATTTGCTTGCTATTCCACTTGGACCCTCTTCTGATATAAACCCCTTCTACTTTTAGATTTAAAATCTTCTCTCAAACTCTTATTATTTCTCTTATTACTTATAACCCCTTGCTCCTCAATGAATTTCTTATTTTTTATCACACCTAATGTTCTATCAAATAGAGAAAAGGATTCTAAATCTAACCACCTTATTGGTGGTAGGGGTTGAGTAACTATCTATGTATAACAAATTGGGTCCACATTGGACTCATCATCCACCAAGTCATCAGGGACTGGTGCCTAATCATAATACTTAATCTATTGTAGGTTCATTTTATAATGATCCCTCATTCTAACCCTCTCCTCATATTCTCAATCCTTCCAATAGTCTTCATAATATAGAACATGAGCATATGTTGTAAGTGATAGTATGTTGGTGATCTTCCCATAGACATCAAAAAATGGCCTAGAATCCAAATTTTTTAAAGTCATTTGGCACATTTTAGCTTTAGCACATTGGGCTTTGAGGAGGGAGGGACATGTGTATCTACCAATATTGATTGAGAAGTGAATTCTCGCTTTATACCTATTGGAAAGGAGCTTATGGGTCTTTATAAGTTATCTAACCAACTCCATCAGTGCCTATTTGTTGCTAACATATTTGGGAAGGGTATATGGGTAGCCACTAAAATTAGTTACTTTGATATAGGAATAGGTGGGTAATTGAATGAATCATGCACCCTATTTGCTAATCTCTTCATTTATTATTGGTGAGAACCTTGTTCTCCCTAGTTCCTTATAAAACATGATAATGATGCAATAGATGAAAGTCTCATTTACTCTCCTAAAATTGTATCTATTGGCCACCAATGTGAGGTCGGGATAGTAGTTTTATATTGTATTTATCTCTCTAAGGACTATGTTGAGGCCTGGGAAAGATCTCCCATTGGCCAAAATGTAGATAAAGTAAGATGTCATATTAAACTTGCCAGTTGTTTACACCTCCAATAATTTCTTGTGGAGGGAATCATTTATTAGTTGAGCCCAGTGAATGTATTGGACATTTTTTCAGATGACCCAAATGTATTAGTACATCCATTCTTGAAAGCTCTTGGCATCAAGATTACCAGTGATTTTGTGCAATAATATAACAATATCTTCCACCTCATCAATGAAATTAGGCCTATACAAGGTCTTTGGTAGTCTAGTGGAGGAATCCTTTTGGGACTTAAGCCATTGTCTATATATCATCTTCTAACACCCATCTCTTTTGTCTTCAAAGAATTATGTGGATGTATGTGGAGTTATATTAAGATAACTCTCAAATTCTAGGATTGCAAATACTAAATCAATGAAGTCAAGTTCTAGATTCAGAATCCTTTCCCCTCATTCATTCAAGACTTCTCTTCTATCAGGATCATAGTGTTAGGCTAGTGTGAGCACCAACTTGGTGATTTGGAAAAATAATAGAATTAATATAGCTTATGATAAGCTAGAGTCATAAATACTCTAGATCTAATCACTCTTAAATTTTGCACTTACTCTAGTCCAAAATTCTCCTAGGTTAATATGACCTAAATCAGTATCTGGTATCTCTATTGTATTGGACTCTAAACTAAGAATTAATCTAGGGCCTTTAGATTTGAAATTCATCTCTTTTGGAGACATATAATCTAGATTTATTGCTTGTGAGAAACTAACTGTGAGAGCTGGTAGGGTTTACAAATGTTCCAAGCAAATAGAATCTCTGGCAAAGATGGGTGGTGTTCTATGCAGATAAAAGTTCCAACAGAACTAGGAGGACTTTAAAGTAGGTGACAAATCCATAGAACTAGGAAGTGTTTCAAGCAAGTGGGGTCTCTAGTGGAAATGGAAGGTATCAAAAGCAATGTGGATTCCAATGGGGATGGGAATGTTTAAAGAAGGTCCACTATCTGTGAGGACTTGGAACTTTGTGAGGATCTTAGGTACTTGGGACAATGGTAAAACCCATGGATATTTTAAGTGATTGAGGCAAGTCTAATATTCATCAGAACCTTGAAGGTATCTATAGGGAATATTCACTTGTTTGAATGGGGAATATGCTTATGGAATATTCACCTATCTTGACAAAAACCTAGATTTTGATTGTGAATTTAGGAGGGGAAATTCTCAAGGTTTTAATGATGAAACTTTTTAGAGACAAAACCTTAGGAAACCCTAGATTTACTAACTAAAATTTTGGAGACAATAATAACACAATGAAAATGAAACTACCAACACCTAGAAAACACATATAAACCCTAAAAATATAACATCTAAAAAAGAAATGGTAACTCTAATCAAAATAAATTGAAAATTTTCATAGGAAGGGAAAGATCTTGAAAAAGCTTCAAATTTATAGGAATAATGCAATAAAACACAAGGAAAATACCATCCAAAAATGAAAATGATGTGGAATTCAATTTATAGTCATGGCTTGAACTTACAGGTACTTTTTTGGCACATGACTCAAGGGTTGAATGCATGAGAGTCATTGTTAGAGCTCAAAACACACTTAGAAAATTAAACAATCATAAAAAATCCCAAAATCACTTAGTTTAAATAAGATAATCCCTATAATTAATTCATTAATGGTGGTTGGTGGCAGAGATAAGAGGTGCTTGGAGCAAGTTCCATGTTTTTGAGATGGGAGTGTTTGATTTGATTTAATGGTAGAAGGCAAAACTTGAGATACATTTTGTAAGTTTTACAACTTACAAATTACAAATTACACCTGGAGTTCTAGATCCCGTGGCTTGGGTGGTGGGTAGGAGGCAGAACCTATGATGTAATTTACAAGTTTGCAAATTGTGTTTCAAATTTTGGATCCCATGGGAAAAGGGGTGCTTTGGCTTCATGGGATCTATATCTTGGCATGCATTTTGCAATTTTTCAAAATGCAAAATGCATGTTGAGTTCTAAATTCTATCGATTAGAAGGTTTATGGGATCCATAGGTCGGCATGTGTTTTAAAATTTTTACAAATTGAAAAATGCATGTTGAGTTCTATATTCCACTAGTTTGGATGGTTAGTTTCTTTTTGGGATCTGGAACCCATGAAGCAATTTGAAATTTTTAAATTGAATCCAAAGTTTAGGATTCCATAATGCAAAGGGGGAAAATGGGTTTTGGTAGTTTCAAGGGGTTTTTCCAAAAAATGAAGGGGGTTTCCCTTAGGGTATCAGATGTTATGCTATTTTTTGGGATATATATATATATATATATATATATATATATATATATATATATATCAAGAGTTCTTATTTGAACATTCACCGTCATTATTTCTAACCTGACTTTGGAGCCCCAAAAATTCATTGTTGACCTTTTGCACCATGTGTTGTATAGCATCCAACTTATTCTTGGTGGATTCTTAGGGTACACTTTTAACATTGTTCACAATAGGTACGAATGCTTGATTGTGATCTTAAGGTGATACTTCATTATTTATAGGTCTAAGGAGGCCCAAGTGTTGGTTAGGAGAAGCATGCCTCAAGAGAATTTGGTTCATCACTGGTATGGGCTATGGCATGGGTACATTATGGTTAGTGGCAAAGAGGGAATTTCAAGTAGGAAATTTTTCATGGTTGATGCCAACATGCCTTGAGGCTTAAGGTTTTCTATCTAATTTGATGGCCTCAACATAAGCTAAGGGCAAATCCACTACTAAAGTGTCTTTATGTAGGAGCATAACAATCTAAGGGTCTAGTGTTTTTTATACATTTTAAGGGCTAGATACGTGTTTGGTATGTATATAATAATGACTCATCTATACATATTTTTAAAATTAGTAGTAAAATTCATAATGGGCTCATTTGGTTATCTCTTAATATATGTGAACTATTGGTACAACACACTTGGGTCAATGATTTGCCAAAACTAGGCCAAGTACATGTTACCAAATTATTCCCAACTTGTGATTTATATTTTAGGTAGGTTTAACAACAAATCATAATTTGCATCCATCAATGTGAATGGTAAAAGTCTGCAAGTAACATCCTCATGTTATAAATTCATAAACCTAAGAGTAGTCATGTATGAGGTCACATGTTCTTTAGATGTACACCCCACACTTAGCATAAACCATGGGAGGTACCTTTCTAAGTTCCTAGTTAGGTCATGGATAACTCCAAGAATGTCAATGGTAGACTTGGCTAACCATGCCATAGGTGCAGCCATAGATGTAGCCATAGGTGGAGGTCTGTTAGGGGTAGACTAAGAGGATGAGCTAGTCGGTGTAACCAAAGGTCTTGGTCTCCCTCTAGTAGTTATGGTTATCCTATGAAAATAGAAATGATATATTATTAGTTTCCTAGGACTAGCTTGATATTTATTTATCCACAAAGTATGTTTTAGGTCGATCCTAGGTTGGATATTAGCTTAAATCTTTGTTAGTTAGTGAGAATGGGTGCCCTTATTTCAGCAGCGGCTATTGTTCAAAGTTTTAAGAATAAAATAGGTTATGAAAGAATAAACTATGGGTAGTGAGTTTAAAACCAATTATATGTCTAAATTATTCCACATAGGCCCTCCTAGCGCCATCTATTATTCACTTCAAGATCTTATTCTCCTAAATGCATCTATTGAGTTAGATGAATTAAGCGAACTCGAGGAATAATTAAGGGACTTGCATCCTCTCATTTTAGGATTGTTTTTGAAATAATATAGGGTATAAGCTACATGTATTAGGCTCCATTAAATATATTTATTAAAATATATCTCTAAGATATGCAGTTTTACCACTAGAGATTCAATACCATTTTTATCACTGACATGAAACTTTACACTTTTAACTAAACTAGTCTCAACATATTAAAAATATAGGCTCTAATTTTCTTCGCTTCATAGTTTATAAAAAATGGAAACATGTCACTTGATATAAAATAATCATCAAAAGGGAGATAGGGTAAGGTAGAAAAGGGAATCTCTCTGACTAAATGGCAACGTCAATGCTTCAAAAATTGAGCCTAGCTATAGTTGTAACACTATATTCTAAATTTTATGATGGAACGAGCTCTATTCACATAGGGAAAGAGTCTAAGGAGAATTTTAAATGGTTTATTCTAGGATTAATTTAATGAATAAACTAAAAATAGGCCTATATTTAATCAAACACAGATCCTCATAGACTTTAAATAAAATAAAAAGAATCAAAGAATTCAACTAAAATAACAAGTGCATCCTAGTTAATGCATAAACCCTGTAGAAAATCATAACTAAAATTTCTTATGAATTATTATTAATCCATTAAAATAGAAATAATGTGGAAGACATCAATGAAAATTAGACGTATAAACATAGAAAAACAAATTAGAATTAATTTGACAATGTTTATTTGTAATAGAGTCGACCCTTCCAAAATACTACATAGAAATATATATAGGAAAAGTTAGAACAAAGATGGGACATGTCCCCAAGAGGCACGTGATCCCATTCTTGGCCATCATGGCCTAAAATGGTCATAACATAATTATTCTTTAAAATATGCCCATTCAAATAGAAAGAATCCCAAGGCCCACTAAGGGGGCATTGAGAAGAGGTCTGAGGTAGACCATTTCCTAACTCTTTTCATAGGGTTTATTGAGCTACTAATGATTGATCAATGAGGTTGTCTTCTTTGTTTATTTTAGCATTTTTTATAGGTGGTTCTCAAATGATGACCTTTTGCTAGATCTATCATGTGCAATAAGTGTGGGAGCACACACCTATTTAGCCCATGTGGCACTATGAAAGATTATGGGATTGACCATGTGGCACCTTGTCAATGTTTCTAACTTCTTGATCATCTTAAAAATTTATATATGTCTCTTTATAGTGATTTTAGAGCCCACTTTGATGTCTTGAACATGATTTGTTTTTAGGGAGACACGTGATAGTATGTCATTGATTCTAGATGCTTAGTCACCTGATGAGTCATTTGTTCTACCACGTGTCAACTTATCATGTAATTGAATCTCACTTTACTCTATATATATCACTTTATCTAAATTTTGTCCCATGGCCTAATATAATTTATTCACTTGAAGTTGGCTTTTATCTTTTTGTATTTAGCCTTTGGTTACAATTAATTGAGATGAAAACATGTGGAATGATATCAATTATTTTCTTTATTATGGGCTCTATATCATCCTTTGTTATGCCTATAGGATGAGTTGAAAATATGGTACCACATGGATGGTTTTTTATTCTATAGGTGATTGCCTATCCTCAACATATGT